>VRLP01001066.1:0-154310 GCA_009660295.1 Lophius piscatorius | reverse complement strand
TATGTATGTATGTATGTATGTATGTATGTATGTATGTATGTATGTATGTATGTATGTATGTATGTATGTATGTATGTATGTATGTATGTATGTATGTATGTATTTCTCCACTACAGTCACCTCCTTGCTTCTTTTCTTAGTGGGATTTCTTAAAAGTACAGAAAACTGTGAACGGAACTTCTCATTCTTATTCCAGCTAACTGGATCCCTTTGAATCTAACTCTGCATGACGGCACAGTATTCCCATCAGCACAATCTTTGCTGATGGGTTTCGTCTCTCCTCTCCTCAGCACCATCGAAGCAGAAGACCCCCAGCCTCCCCCCGAACACCCCCGTCTGTCCGTACTGCTATCAGTGGCTGCAGCCCGACAATCACAGGGTGCGACTTCGGCCCAAGCCGCGTCCGTCGGCGCGGGTGCAGAGCGTCTTGCGCAGAAAAGCCAAGGGTAAAAGACTAACCCTGGTGCAGAGAGATCTGCTGCATGACTTCCTCAAGTCCTCCTCGGCAATGGTGAGAAGACGGAACACTCCAATACCACAGACCCGATTACGTGTTTTACTGCACTGCAGCATATTGTCCTTGCAGGAAAAACATCCAGTCGTGTGCCTGCATTGTGTCCACAGCTATAGTCCATTTTGCAGCAGGGACAACAGGATGATGTGGCGTTTTTTTATAATCGCGCTGTGGTTGGATTTTAGGTAACAGATGCTGATATTGGTATTTTTTTAAAATAACGCTGGCGAGGAAACTGTTTTGGGAATTATGATCCATTCTGAATGTTTTACCCTCTCATCCATGAAGGAAGTCAGACACAAAAGATATTTACATTCAATAATGAATCAAAGAATTATCTTTATTATTATAAGTTATCCATTTAATGTCCTCGCCAAAAAAAAAAAAAAACTATGGAAAAAAAATATTTCTTTGCATATTTTATTTTTTGGGGGCATCTATTAATTTGAAATCTTCGACGCAATTCCGCATAAAACGACAAATTGCGTTGCCAAGCATTTTTTTAAAACAGTAAATTCAAAAATTCCGATTTATTTGATGCTGTAATTTGGTATTTTTCTTGGAAAATAGTCAACTTTCCTTCAATTTGCTCAACCATTCTGTAAAAGAATGTTTTTAGAAAACCATGACACTCGTTAGACTGTTTTGTTGTATCAAGTCACATAATTCTGTTTAGTCAGTCCCCACATGCTTTAAAATGCCCCCAAAAAATTCTAATTATCAAATCGGACTCTCACAATAACCAGGGTCAATACTTCCTCCGCAGAGGCCCCATTAACCTGCAATGTCCCACCAGGGCTCCATCCGTGGTCCCTTACTCTTTGGGACCACGTTATAAACGGGTTCAGTCAAGTGGCTCCAAATGTGCTCATCCAAATAGTTGAGCAGGGCATTAAAAGTGTCAAAAAGCCCTTTATTTTCTCCTGATGCTTCAGGATTCCCGGTTTGCGTCGAGTCGTTGCCGTGTTTGCGGTGGCTATTTTACGTCTCCAGACGAGGCTTCCTAAATGGTCACGGTCTCTTTAATTGTCGCGACGGATCCTTCAACCTGTTTTATCTGTTAATTCTCCCACTCGACTGATAAGCCCAAGTAGCTGGGGAAAGAGCGGAGAACCTCTGAAGTGCTTCTATGGCGGTCCGACATCAGCCCTAACGAAGAGCAGCGCCGCTGGAACCGCAGCGGTCTCCTTACAGCGTGGTTCGGTTCATTTAGTATGCAGGTGCTCGCCATGTGAAGCACTCCAAACCCACTCATCATGATCCATCTGTCGACTCCGAGGGCAATGAGAGCTACAGAGATTGAAGGAGGGAGCAGGAAACACGAGTGTAGTGGAACAAAAGGTGAAAAATAGCGAGAGGCTTAAATGCAGATAAGGAGCATCGAGAGGGGGAATTACATAATGGACCTCAGAACGGAGATTGCTTCGTCTCCTCTTCCATGTCTACTTGTGTGTACAGTGTTGAAGGTCAGATTCAGGGTCACCTGCGGATACCCACTGCTCTTTTGATCTGTGGAGGAGGGTCTAAACCCTACAGCTGAATCCTACTCATTCAAAGTGAGTTATTGCGAGTTCCATTAAAAACACGCCGTGTCGAATTCTCAACACGGCCAATCTTCATCACACGTGAACTTGAATGCCCAACAATATCCAGAAGTAATATTCCTGATTCCCTGACGCACACCGCAGTTATGCTCCTTTGTCTACGCTGCACATTCAGGTTCGATGGCGAAGGTTCTGTGAGTAACTGGGGTAAGCGGAGCTCTTGAATGCATCTCCCCAACCGTAGTCAAAGATATCTCTGTTGTTTGTTGTACGTCAGAGGTGACTCCGCCGTGACTGTACGCCTCTCCTCTTACACATTTGTCAGGGTTGTTTTTGGTGCGGATGGTAAATGCTGATACTCATCGGCTCATTATGCGACCAACCAATACATCACAAGTATAATCATTCGAGGTATTATTAGCCCGTTAGATATAGAAAGGAATGGAGGTGCAGTGAGATAAGAGGAGAATGCAGAGATATTTCCTTTCTGTGCCCCCATGAGTCTAAATTGAGATGAGATGAGATGAAACTGAGATGATACTGCTGTTGGTCTTCAACTCTATGGGATGTATGTTCACAGACTTCACCAGAAAGGACACAGAAAGTACGTTCCTCTGTCTTCTCCATTATCCCTCAAACATCAACAATGAAAAAAAAAATTCACTGGAATAACGGCCGTTATTTCACGCCCTTAAAACAACAACTCCAAAACAATTCCATGGATCATTTTCAAAGTCCTTACCCCCATAGACCTTAGTGAGAGGAAGGATTGGATTGGTTTTCAGAAAAGCCTGTTGCATTAATTTTCTTTGTTGAGAAAAATATCTCAGCCATTGGTCCAATTTAGTTCAGATTTTATAAATCAAATACTGGGGAGCTTTCTTTTATATGTCATGTTTTAAACACTAGGGGGAGTTTTTTAAGAACATAACTTCCTAACCGTTTCTCCAATTTCGACTCTTGAGATTATAAACGAGTGACATTTAATATGAGGAGTTCAACAGAGGGGGTTGGGGGCTTTTTTCGGGGATATACCTTTACTGTTGGAGACGATAGCGAATCTGCATTATACAGAGATGGGCCTCAAAAAACAATATGACATAAAGCCCCAATCATGTTATCTGATCATGTGATGCACACATGCCCAAAAGTCACATGACCAATGTGTGAGTATTTACAGACGCAAACATTCAGCTTGGCTTCAGTGTTTCTGCGCTTTTTCAACCTCGTGCAAAATATAATTGAAGTTCTTCCAACATGGCTGCGACACACTGAAGTCATTTTGTCACTTTATTTCTTAGAGGAAGTGCGTCACTGCTTTAATAGAAATGAGCATAAGAACATCGAACGAACGTACGCATGTGGCCATTAGATGCATCCTCTCGCTCTTACACTTGGACGGCGTGCAGTATTTATACTCCAGGATGTAAATCCTTCATTTCCCACCATTGCTCACCCTTTAGGATTTATGTCCGCACCCCCCTGAAGGTGGCTGCCAGGACTTGATATGCTTCATTCAGCCCTGTGATCTCTTGCCTCGGAGGTGTTATAAATAAGATGAATTTATGCACGCTGGGCAGGTTATCCAGCCATGGATGTGAAAGGAAGTTGGACCGTTGCCCCACAGAACAGGCCGACTCCCCTAAATGGAGTAAAGGATGGCCCGTTCTCCGCCGTCTTCGTTCTCTTCTCCTTCCTCCAAGCCAAGATTTATCCTTCCCAGTAGCGGCCCTTCCTAGCCGTATGCTTTCACAATGTTCCTGCGGGTGAATTTATTTCCCCGGTCTAATCCCGACGGTTGCTTACTGGAACAGAAAGAGGTCATTCCACCCGATAGCTTCGAGCATGGGCAGGCAAGTTTGACTTTGGGCCATTCTTTAAAATCAAGTGTTTTGCTCTGAAAACGACCCTTGCTTTCAAAAAGAGATTAACCAGGCGTGACGAAACACACAGACAAACATAAGTGGTAGAAAAAGCCCTCCTCTTCCCAGAAGGGCCATTTGTTTCTGACTCGAGTCCGGCCCATCTTCGTAATTTATGTCACCGCTTCCTCTCAACTTCCCCGACCGCCACTCACTCCCCGTTCTTCTGTTGTTGTTTTCCTGACACCATGCGGTACCTCCCATTCTGCACCGCGTGTGTTTTACCTCAACACCCCGGCGAACCGACCTCTCTCTGACCCCTCGCATTATCTTCATCTGTCTCCTGTCCTCCTTCGCTTTCTCGGCCATCACTCCACCCCAACACTCTGTCATATTTTATCTTCGCTGGAGCCGTGTCGCCGGAGGAGGTGACAGGAAACGGGAGACAGCCATGTCGGGCTGATTCTTTGCCTGTTTGCTCCCACAGAGAACAGAAAAAGCTCCGCCGAGGGGCTTTCTGACACCTCAAGGGTGAGCAGCGAGTGATGGGAAGACAAGAGGGGGATGCGTTTGGGATGAGAGTGAGTCCAGCAACAGTCAAGGTGACCTTGGGCTTTTTTAGATACAAACAGTACTTGCCGAGGAGTGGAAGCAGTCACGCTGCACGTGTGCTGACTTATTTTGAGCAAGTCAACATGCGCCGCTCAGAGCAGGAGTCAAGGCACCTGAATGCCGGCGTGGTCTTCTGGACTGGCATTTTTTCAGAAAACACAGGAGAACCTCTACACCAAATAAAAACTGACATAAACAGTTTAACACGTGGAGTCAGGATACGTTTGTGTCAGTGCTGTGGAAAAGTAATAGCCACCCCCCCAACCCCAAACCTTTCTGATTTATTCTGTTTTCGTGGCTCGTCTCAAACTAAACTCTGCCAGATTCTTCAGGCAAAGATTTAACGTGTCACAAAGACGAGCTGAGTAAACAGACACTAGATTAGAACCTTATTTAATGAGGCCAGAAGGTCATGCAACGCAAATGAGCAATGTGGAAAAAGTATTCACCCCCCTCCCTTGCAGCAACTAAGCGCTTCCAGACACGCAGTGGAATTTTGGCCCACTCCTCTATGAAGAACTGCTTTACAGGGTTTGAGAGCGTTGACTCCTCTTTTCCCCGCCGCAGCATCTCAGCGGAGGGTTCAGGTCGCGATTTTGACGAGGTCACTCCAAACGCAAATCTTCGTCGAGAATACCCGACATTCTCCTTGGATTTATTTTTGTAGGGGGGGGGTTTGTGTGTTTTTTTGTTTTTTTTTGCAGTGGCCTCGGTTTTATATTGGATTGTGTTTGAGGATCTGACGCAGTATAATATGAGATACATAAGCAAGAAGAAGTGGTCAGTCGGGGGTCCAATACTTTTGCACAACACTGCTCAATAAAACCTCACGCAATTTCTGCTCGCCGCTGTCATCAGGTCTGTGGCCCGGCTCTCTAGAGGGTAAACCCCCACGATGACAACTTAACGCTGCACCACAACGGCATTTCATCTCTGCTAATCTCAATACTTCTCTTCGTTTCATTCTCTCATCACTGCTTTAAGTGTCAACACAGGAACCTGGAAATCCCTGCTGAGTGTTTGACAGTCAGCTGACTCAGGTGTCAAGGTTCTGAAACTGCCAATTTTCTTTCTTTCTTTTTTTTTGGATCTAAGCCTACCAGCAATTACAGGTTGTTGTTTTTCTGTCAGCATGTGTGCACATCTATTACTCATTTTCCAATTACCTAAGAGGACAGATCTGTTCTCTAAAATTTAGTGTTTATTTCTAACCCCCTGCACTCCACTGGGGGTCGGAGCACAGAGCTGGTGCTCCAGCACCAAATCTAGTCCACCCAGGGATCAGATAAATAGACACATGTAGATCTTGCCCTGTCCGCTGCATCTTCTTCTGTCACTTCAACCAATTGCATGTCCTCTCTCACCACATCCAGAAACTCTCTCTTTGGTCTTTCCCTTCTCTAAGGTAAGAGAGGCCAGCTTTGTCTTTGTCTCCGTGACGTCTAACCTGTGTCCCTCTGATGTCCTCCGTTCTAGTCATGTCCATCCTCCTCACTCCCAGAGAACATCCAAACATTTATAACTCTGCCTCCTGTCTTCTGGTCAGACCCACCGTCTCTAAACCATCCAGCAGAGCTGCTCTCACCACCATCTTGTAAACCTTTCCCAAACAGGAAGAGGCTCGGAGCCTATCCTTGATGCAGTCCCACCTCCAATTTATACCCATCCGTCACTCCTACTGCTCTCAGACGTATCATGTACCACTCCTACATAGTTCTTTGTCACTCCAGACTTCCTCGTGCAATTCAGCAATCCCTCCCACGACACTCTGTCGTAGACTTTCTCTGAACCCACAGACACACAGTACAGTTCCTTCTCACCTCCTCTATGCTTCTCCATCAGCACTCTCAAAGACAACATCTCATCTGTAGTTCTCTTTCCTGGCATGAAACCATCCTGCTGCTCAAATATCGTCACCTCTTTTCTTAACGTAGCCTCCACTACTCTTCCACAGACCTTCACTGTGTGGCTCATCAGCTTCACATCTCTGTAGCGGCTGCCGCTCTGAAAGTCACCCGTGTTCTTCAGAATCAGCATCAGGGTACTTGTCCTCATTTCTCATATTCATCAGGCCCCCTCTCACTCTCCAGCCTAGTATAGAACAACCTTGTTAAATACTCTACTGCCCTCTCTCTTAAACACCTCCTCAACTCCAGCGGCTACAGTATGTGTGCGGCGTTCACATTTGCTCGTAACTATTAATAGACGTGTTTTTTTTTTCCCCGCCGAGTTTCTAGAAACAGGAAAATAAGATACCGGCTCAAATTAGTCCGTTTATTCAGCATTTTGAAATGTCATGAATGACAAAAAGACAAAAGTTCAGGGGTCTAAATGGAACCGATGATACTGAGAACACGACCGTTCTTTGGAGAAAGCTTCAATCAAATCAAATATAAATAATTCAGTTATTTATTTTTCGCCAGTTCATTTTAGGATTATTTCATTATTTTGTTTTGGAGTCTGAAACAGCCTCGTGAAGCTCTTGTCGTAGTAAGATATCGCTGATTGACTAGAGTTCCAGCCGTTTATTGAGCGCCCAGCGGGTCGTACAGTTCGCTGACACAAACAACCCAAAGCATCGCGAATGCTATAATAATGGTACTCCGTGGAAGCGATGGGACGCATGACTGTTAGATGAAGATAAATGAAGACTGTTAAACGAAGACACCTTTCCCGTAGCCTTGAGTCGGGTTTGTTTTACCCACAGGTCTGTCGCTGGGATGCAGAATGAATGGCGACATTTATCACCACCAATACAAAGACGCAAAGACAGAAAAGATGCACGTATGAACTGTCTTTGTAATGGCCGCATCCAGCCGCCTCACATTCAGATGGGCTGTTGGTGAGCATTTACCGGGGCAGTCTGCCTCCAGACGGCGTGACTAAGTGGCGGCCTGCGCCATCCCAGCCTGCCTCATATCGATTCCCCCCCCTCGCTTTGGGCTTTATTGTGTCGTATTGATGCGCTCTCAAATGACTTTCACATACGGTGCACAGACATTTGTGCTCCTTGAGTGTGTGCAAACACCACTCGGCACTCTTTCATGCTCAGATCCAACTCTTAAGACTCTTACAGTCACGTGGCGCTGCTCTTTGGTCGTGTTTTTATGTTATTATTGTATTTTTTATTGCTACCTTTATCTGCTTTTACCTCGTAGCACTTTGAGATTTGATCCAAATGTCAAGTGCGTTATAAATTAAGTATATTATTATTATTATTATTACTCTCTTTGTTGCCACACTCATCCTCCCTATGTCTCCCGGGTGGTATCCTCCCGTGTAGGTCAAATTAATCAACCGAAGCTGACCTTTGGCAGAGAGAGAGAGAGAGAGAGAGGGAGAGGGAGAGAGAGAGAGAGAGAGAGAGAGACAGGGAGAGAGGTATTTGTGGAGCAAGGCCTATTAATAGATAGGAATCCTTCTGCTGAGTAGAACTATGTCTGTGTGTCGGGTTTATATTTCACAAGTAAATTCTTGAAGCCGGTGTTACAGTCGTGAGTAATCTTACGGTAAGCTTACGGTCATGCATGCCTGTCACATCTTGGCAGAAATGCTGTATATGTTTACGTGGACAAAACGTATACGTTAATGTGTGCCGTGACCCCGCAGGTCATAGACAGCGCAGTTTAAGACTGGTTTTAAAATAGAACGTCAACAACCCTGTCCCCTTTGCCCCTTTGCCTCTATATTTGGATTCATATGATAATGGGCACGACTTCAGCTGCACAAGACAAAGCAGGAGAATATTTACGAGAGATACCGCGTTTATCAGTTACCTCTTAAACATCGTGCTGTTACGACCTCACGTACGACGCGTGCCTAAAGTGTCAAAGCTAACCATTAAAGAGTTCCTGCCAATTTGTCAGTAAGCCTTCAAGCCTTTATTGGTTTGGAAAGGTGAAGGAGTAACTAGGACTACATTGTCGTCGCTGACAGCAAGGGCATATATCCCGAATCTCCTTAATTAAATGTGAGGTTATCTCGGGAAAAACAGTGGTTTTCGTATAAAAAAAAACATTTGGACTAAATCAGGCGACATGTTAGGAAGATAAATCTGAAAATCAATGTTTTTTTAAGTAGCTCCCCCCAGTGAGTAAAATCTAAACTATTAGAGTGAATTATGATTATTATGATCTACTATGCATTGAATTTGGACCAAATCGGGACCAATGTTTGAGAATGTGTGGAGGGAAAAATATGGTTTTAGAGATAAATCTCCCCCTAGTGGCGTATATATGCAACTGACCTTTTCACCAAATCAATCCAGTTCTTCCTCACATGGAGATCTATGTAGGTATAAATTTTAAAATGATCCACAAAATAGTTTTTGAGTGATCGCGTAAACGCGAAGGATCTGCGGACACACCGGCGCCCATGAAAAGTCCATAACATCCCTGACTTTTCCGGCGCTGGATAAATGATTGAAACAAGAATTACACTATTGAAGCCGGCTGTTTTTGAGGTATGCGAGCGCTCTGTCTGTTTGTTTTTTTTAAAGATTCAGGGGATGAGCAGCAGGTTTTGGCATTCCTTGCTCTGTGAATGAACGCTGTGGTGTGTGTGTGTGAGCGCGTGTGTGTGTGTGTGTGTGAGCGTGTGTGTGTGTGTGTGTGTGTGTGTGTGTGTGTGGGGTCAGGGTTAAGTGGGACTGTGGCGGCTCACGTTTCACTTTAAACACAAACTTGTAGAATGTAGCCTTCATGTCTTATTTAAAAACCCAACGGCTCCTTACTTAGTTTGGAAGAGTGGGTCAAGAGTCTGGCCTTGTATGAAGGCGTACTGGTTATTCTGTACGGACTGGTTCTGGCCGCCTCGCAGTGCCAGACCGATTTTAGTCTGCAAAGGAAGATTCTGTCATACTCACATTTTATTTATCATTATTATTATGGTTTATCATTCGATGGGGCGACTGGACCTGAAAGGGGGTTTGATAAAGAATGTAAGAAGAAAGGGAGAACTTTAAATTGGGTTTGGGAAACACAGGAGACAGCTGCAGTACAGCAGAGCCGACAACGTCAACAACAAAACAAGAACAACAATAACAGCACTTAATTCTTTTTTTAATCACAAGTCCAACTTTCTTCACATTGTTTCGTGGTGAACCTGGATTATCCTGACAGAAACTCAACTCAACACGAAAGAAATAGATTACCCTTAATACCCCTCTCCCAGCTGTATAAGTGGGTATTTATCCTTTCGCGACCCTGAAGCTCCAAAGTGTTTCCCTTGCCATACGCATAAAAGGCCGACCGGCGCGCGGGTCGGCTCGCCGCCAGGATCAGCGGCACAAGATGGGAAAAAAAATCAAATCTCTCTGTGGCATCATCGGTTCACAGATGAGCGACGCTGTGGCTAGATGTCGGAGGATTAGCGTAAATAAGACGGGCGCACGTGACGGGCGGGATTTCACATCAGGTTATTTGTGAGGCGTCACGCAGCGGCGATAACGCCGTTGTTGTTTGGGAGTGGACGTTATTGTAACTCTGTTGATGCCTCGGGCGGGCGGGTTTATGCACACACACACAGTTTGCACACACAGTTTGCACACGCCTTTGCCGGGCAACGGCTTCTATTCCTGTCATATCAGTGCCTGCTTGCATGCCAGCCGGCGATGGCGGGGCCTCTGTTGGTCACCAGCGAACGAGAGGATAAACAGCTGTAAACATCCATCAGTAGCCATTTGTCCGTGTGTGTGTGTGTGTGTGTGTGTGTGTGTGTGTTCTTTGTTTGTTCTTACGAAAACAACTGTTTCTCCAAGATAACCTTATATTTAATTAATTGTGTGGGTGGGTGGGTGTCACTGCCAGGTTTCTGACCCTACCCCAGAATGTCAACAAATATGTCCAGAGTCCTGATCACCTACAGCATCTGTTATAACACATCTATAACAACATTTACAATTATTCTGTTCTATGGATCTATACCGATTATTTAAGTTAAAGATTGACTTTGTTTCCATTTCTCAAAGATGAAATCATTCAAATCTTAAAAAGATAAGCTGTGCATTTATTTTATTTTATTGTTTTTAGGAAACGTTCAACTTTTGAGTATTTTATGAAAAGCACTCTATAAATAAAATGGGTTCAAAACGTATTATTCTCGAATACGCAAAGAAAACCCAGGAAAGACGATGAGATCCTGGCCGATTTGTTTGAAGGGACATTTCACCCTCAGCGTATCAAAGCGTTGAGTAGCAACTTTATCGGCATCATCAGTGAGTTTTTATGACTTGTCTTCATGCAGCGACGGCACTGAGCTTTAACCGACTTAAGAGGAGTCCTGGACGGCCACTTCAGAGAAAATGAGTTTGAAGAAAAGGCTTTTCTTTTTCTTTTTCTTTTATGACCAGTGAAGGTTCTGTTTCCGCGGGATATCTCGTTTCATCACGCCTCGCCTGTTTAGGAGTTGGAAGTAGATTGGTTTCATATCACTTATACGATCATAACAAGTCCAGAGCGGCACGTGGGAGTGGGAGTGGGACGGTGTGATATTTAGACTGTGGTTCTGTCAGTTATTCAGCAAAGACATCTGTTTTTGTCTGTGGTGCTGAAAACTGAATCTACTACTGCCTGGTTTCCCTCAGCTGAAAAGCTGTCTTTGGTTTTAAAAAGCACTTTATTATTGTATTATCATTCCCATTAATGGGGGGGGAAATTGATCACATGATGTTGCTGGCATTTTAATCAGTATCATTTTACATCTCAATGGATTTTATTTTATCCACACCGTCTGGACATGAACGTCTTCTCCCACACCATAAACCTTGTTTGCAAACAACGATGTTTCTGGAAGGGGCCAGGGTTTGTTCCGAGTGTCACCACTTAAGAGGGCTGCAGCAGTTTGCCATACATCCCACAGATGAGTCACCCAATCGACAGGGCATTGGTCAGACCTCCCTTGAGCCACACCCCTGTGATGGGCGGGAGAGTTGCTGCCTATGGGCTGTATAAAGCCGGACACAAAGACTCGTGTAGTAAACACTCGACACGCCGTCACGCAGGAGAGAAGACGAACTCCGTACTCCAGACTCCGTACTCCAGACTCCGTACTCCAGACTCCGTACTCCAGACTCCGTACTCCAGACTCCGTACTCCAGACTCCGTACTCCGTACTCCAGACTCCGTACTCCAGACTCCAGACTCCAGACTCCAACCCACCACAGATAGCCGTAAATCCTGAAATGGCTACCTTCGTGTCGGTGAGTTTTGCACCTCAGCAGCATTCAGGAATGCCGAAAGGTCGCCCCGAACCCGCTGAACCCTGCGGTGGCGGTCTGCTCAGACCATTTTTAACCCCCTGCATCTCTGAGGGTCTTGTAACGTGAATGTGATTGATGTCCCTGAAGGCATGTAGAGGTCTTCACCGCACAGATGTTGGTTCTGCATTCAAGGCTGTGAGAAAAGTCCCCGAGGAGGAGTGTTGGAGTGTTTGATAGAGTCTGTTTTTCATTCAGAAAGCAAAGAAACAACATCCCCCTTGTGTCTCGTCTTGCTATCAAGCATCTTCACTCCATCTGATGTCTGCATGAACATCATGCAGCAACCAGTGACAGCGTTTGTCACACGCTGTAAATGTTAAGAAGTGATTGAGGGAGCCGTAGTTGTTGTGATTCATCAGCTGTTGTTGATGATTCTTCTACACCCTCTGTGATAAACATTTAGTCTAACGTGTCCCCGGGATCTTCGTTGACAAGATCCAGTGGCAGCAGGAGTCCCGGAAGCCCATTGTTTCTTTCTTCAGTTGCGATGCTCTGATGCTCCGGCATTCGTTTTCTCGCAGGCCGACACAAGTGTCTGAATACTTTGCCTAATATAACTCCTCTGTAGTAAGTGCCAGGAAAGTCCCTCAGAAGTCGTCACACGAGGCTCTGCTGGCCGATGCGCCTGAGTAGTAGTTGGAAACGAGTTCAAAGGGATGGACCCACAACTTTTCCGACGCCGCTCTCGGATTCCACGCCTCGAAAAAACTGCACGGTAACAGCTCCACCCGAGGGCCCGTCACAAGACGGGTCAGTGTTTCCCTTCTGGCTGCTTATTTAAAAGGATGGAAAGTTTAGATTAGACAGTTACTTTATTAATCGGTCCTTAATTTGTCGCGATTAATTAGTCGTCGCAGCAGCTGCAACAAAGAGTAAGAAATACTATGTGATAAGAAATATTAGAGGCGTGTATAAATAATTATATATTCATACATAGAACATATATACATCTAGAAATAAGATAAAAATGAAAGATAGAAAGATAGAAAGGCACAAATTCTCTGAGTTGAGATCATCTGTGGGAAGGAGCTTCAGCTGTGGGAGGAATCATCACTCGCCGTGACTCTTGCCTTCCTGTCCCCTCTGTGAACCGATCCCCCCTCAGCCGTGAGACACGATGGATGGGTTTGACATCTGTCAGGCTTAATGCCGACCCGGGTCTCACCAGCACGTCTCATTACAGCCCGTCTGCTCGCCACAGCACCAGCTAGTCCTGCAGCCCGTGGGCCCCGGAGTCACTCCGGCTCTGCAAACGATGTCACATCACAATTCCTGCGCGTCCCACCGGAACCTGTGGAGGTTCTGGGTTGGATGAAGTGCTTCACCTTCACTTACAAGAGCTGCCATATAATCGCTTTTATCTAACGGTTGTCTTTGAGGCCTTTCGTAAACCTGCTGAGATGTTTTGAGGAACATTCCTGTGGGGGATTCTCTGTATAACGTAACTTCCAAACCTTTTTTTTTATGCGTCAGAAGGAATTCAGGTAGTCGGTGTTGATGAATGTCCTCCTCTCCTCACCTGTCCTCACCTGTCCCCAGATGGCCACATGCCACACTTGCCACATACCGTCCAGACACAGAGGAATGAACAGGGACTTCATGGCGAGCCTCGCGAAGACCCACGGCACACCGGGGAGCGCCGGCAAGTTCAAGACCCCGCAGTCCAGCAACAGAGCCCACATGACGCCCCCGAAGACCCCCGCGAAAGACAAGACCCCCAGTCACACGCCGAGGTGAGTTGATTCAATGACGCTGGTATTAATTTGCCCCCTGAAACTTTCCTCCGCTGACCTTGGCCGGTGTTGCACACATTTGAGAGATGGAAAGATCTGGAGTGTTCCTCGTTAGGAGAGCTGCAGTAAGATGTCTGCGTGGGGAGTCATACTTAAAGTCGGGCTCTAACTCGTATATGTCCTATTTTACTCTTATAGTTCCTCTTTTACTCGCCGTTGGGATCTTTTTGGAAAACCTACCGTTTTGCAGACGTGACTTACTAACCTTTGGTATGATTTTGTCCAAATTTGGTGCATTTGAATCGACTCCAGAAGATCCATCTTCCGTATATCAATATTTGACTCTAGCAGTTCATATATTGCTCACTAGGGGGAGCTTTGTTACGAAAAGCTCTGTTTTTTGGACGTATCTTCCTAACCATTGGCCTAATCTCGTCCAACTATGCTGCATATGAATTGACTCAGAGAGATCTATCTCGTATAAATCATTATTTTGATTTTACTCACCAGTCGGAGCTTTTTTGTTTCACTCAACCGGGGGATTTTTTGTACAATGCGTGGGATTGGGGATTTTCTGAGTTATACCCTTGCGATCGGGGACGACAGCATAGGCCCAGTTTAAAAACAGTTTTTTTTAATACATATATATTTTCCTCTCTCTCTCTCTCCTACAGGTCATCCACCTCCTCCACTTCTTCTGGGTCAGGCTCCTCCTCCGCCTCCAAGGCCCCCTCTAAATCCAAGAACTGGGTCGTCCAGCGTCTCAGCAAGATCCTCATGCGAGAGGACAACAAAGGCAGCAAGAAGGGGGGCTTGAAAGATTTTCTCTCTTCACTTTGAATAACTCGCAAACACACTTTTGAATTTATGTTTACGTTAAATAAAAACATAACAAGCAGGGCCGCGCCGCGACCTGTCTGCACCGAAGGCTATGAGGGGGGGGAGGGAAACCCCCGAGAGAGGAGCTCCGGTTTCTCATCTCAGCCGGTGCTGGAGGAGTTACGGTCTGCCTGCCGACACAGCTGCTACTGGGGCTGAGTGACGCTCCCGGTGTCCTGAACGCAACACACGGACGGGCCGGTCCGGCTATTTGAGTTTTTAATCGGGATTCCTGCATCCTCTGCCGAAGCAGTCAGAGGAGAACGCCGGTCTAATTTACAAACGTGTCTCTTCAACTGCGGAGACACCATTCAGGGATATTTTTCCGGTGGTATTTGTCAAACGTTTCAAACACGGCCGTCTCTGTTCTGTCGCTGGCGTTCGTGACGCGACAAACTGGTTCACGTGTTTTATCTGGTTCTTTTTGATATTTCTTTTTCTAAAACGACATGTATGCATTTGTACGATGAATGTACATCAGAATTATTTTGTACTCGTACTACTTCATGTAAATGTTTTGTATTGACTTGATTTTACTACTTAAGGCCGTTTATTTTGGTTTTGACGGATTCCTGCGTTCACGCAGCACGTTGTTGCCACTGATGAGTTTTTCTACACGCGTATAAATGAATTTGTAGCCGTGCGCCGTGAACATATTTGTCATTATCAACCAGAGAAGGACTCATGAGTGGGTGTTAACATTGAATAGGCACCGACAGTCACGCCAAGGCCTTTCCTTTCCTTTTCTTTCATCCTTTCTTTCTTTTGTCAGTGTGTTTTCCTAAAGTTTCAATATATCCACTGAATTTTGTACCGCCTGGTTTCCTCTAGCTAGTCAGTGTACAGTCTGTGTTCAGATCCCGAAATACCTCACGTTTGTACTCCACCCACACCTGAAATAAAGACCTTTTCACTCCGCCAGTGAAACTGCGTGAACGTTTCTACGACTCCGATGACGTCCAGCATGAGAGACGCATAAAAAACGTCTTTTATTGCAACTTTATTCTCATGATGTTATGGAAAACAAGTCAAACGTACCATAATCCACCCGCCCATCAACATTAAAGTTAAGAACCCCAAACTGGTTTAAGTTTAATAATACTCTTATTATCATTACTATCATACCCACAAATAGTCGTTGATATTGTTGAATTCTCAGCGCCGATTCAAATTTGATATGATTTTTTTTGGCATATTAAAGCCTGTGAGGATTTACTAAACAAAATTAACTAACTTAATCCAACAAAAAAAGGTCGAGTAGTTTACTAAAAACATGATTTAGCCAAATCTAATTAAAATCGACTATTTTCTATGAAATACAACTTTTCTTTTCTTTTCTTTTCTTTTTTTTTACTGTTAAAAAAACATACTGGACCAAATGATTTATCATTTTATGGTAAAATTGGAAAATCTAAGATAGTAAGTTAATAAATGCCCCCCAAAGAAATTAAAATGAGGAAAGAAAATTTGATTTCCACACTTATTTTTTCTTTCTTGGTTTGGACCTTAAAGGGTTAACCCTTTAAGGTCCAAACCAGTTTAAAAGTATAAAGTCAGGATCGACGGGTCGGACTAAAGTAGATTGGACTGAGCCAGTACAGGGTTGAGCGGTTAATAATAGATTTGACAGAAAACAGATGTGGGCCGGCGGTGTGGAGAACTTCTCGCTGAGATCTTGTCTGGATTATGTCGAGTTGAACTTTATTCCGGGACGAGCTCCTCCACTGATGTCAAAGGGAGGAAAACTGGCAAGACCTCACACAGCTGAGGAGATCAGAACCAGTAACGCCTGTTTGATGTCATCGGTCTTCATCATGAAGGTCTGCAGAAAGTGTTCATAAATCAGGTTTTTTTGCGGGTAAGAGGAAAGTCTAACCCCAGAGGGTTTTTATCATTTTACGGTACTTTTACAGTAGTTTTGGGTCCAGTTGTGAAATTTGATGGAAGAAAAAGTTCCACTTTTTTTATTTCCTAATTTTTTCTTTTTTTTAATGTGTATCTTCTTTAGATTTTAAAATCAAATTTAACATAAAACAAAGGCATTTTAATAAACATAAGATACCTGTTTTAATAAATGATTGTTTACATTTTACCCAAAAAAGGTTATGTAAGGTGAGCTGGGTCCACGGGGAAAAGCAAAAAAAACTACCAAACTGCATAAATAACGGATTGTGTCTGTTTACTACACTGTAAAAATTGTTTGTACGTTTTACTGTTAAAAAATCCGTCAAAAGGAAAGAGAAAATATTCAAATAGTAGTAAACTGTGGTAGATTCAGTGAACTGTTTAACTTAAGATGTCTGCAGCTGTGTTCTGCACTGTAAAAAAGAAAACGGTATAATTTACTATGAAATTCCAGCAGCTTTGGTTGCCAGAATTTTGCTTTAAAAGAATATGTTCCACCATTTACAATAAAAATTACCATGAAGAAAACAGATACAACTCCAGCCTGTGTACACTACTCTGTAAAAAAAAAGAATCTCCAGAAATTACTGTAAAAAACAGTCCAATGGCAACAGTAAAATACTGTAAACTTTCAAACAGTAAATCAATGCAGTGGATAGAGTGAATTACTTTAAATAAAGACTGTAAAAAAAAACAAAGAACTGTATAATTATCATTTTCTAATTTATACACTTATAGACCTTAATGCGAGGAAGAACTGGATCGATTTTGGGAAAAGTCGGTTGCATATTTCCAACACTAGGGGGAGAGTTACGTCCGCAAGTTTTCAGGTCGTAGTTTCTCAACCTCTGGTCCGATTTTATCCAAATTTGGTTCATACGAATCGACTCGACATATTTTACTCTAATAGCTCATATTTTACTCACTAGGGGGAGATTCTAAAAGATGACGAAGATTCAGGCGGTTATTTGAAAAGTGAGGATGAGGCCAGAAAAGAACCGTTTTCCCCAGGCCCTGGAATGTCACAGCAAGAGACTCTAATCGATTGTGGAGATTAATTATCCATGATGTCATCACTACCCACGTGTCCCATTAGTGAATGAGCAGAGGAGTGGGGGTCAGTAACCACTGGTGAGAACCCCCTCATTTTTCCCCATTAATATTGAATTAAATAAATCCACTGCCAAATATAGAAGGTTACGGATAATTAGATTCAAATCTTACGTCAGCACAGCAGACCAGAACTGGGATATAACAAAACGATGGGTCTAAAGACGGCTTTTACATAGTCTTTTAATTTATATTGATTAGTATTTATATTTTTCCGTTTGAGAGTGTATTAAATTTACAATATTAGAAACAACTTCTTTAAGGTTTTGTTATTCTGTCATTCAGATGGATGGATGGATGGATAGAACGATAGAGGAAATTTAGATGTTACGGGCATACAATAAGAAAATATAATACATATATTTGAATATATCTGTACATACATGACATTAGAATACATTAGGTTTGCACTAAAAAACATGAAATGACAATTTTTTATTTTAAATGTATTCCAAGGCTTGCACTTGTTGAACTGCAACTTAAAGAATCAGCACCTCTTATTTCACCAATTTATTTTTAGACTTAAGTTAATATAACAGTTAATTCAGTAAAAAGAAAAAGTGTGTACTTCTTACCATTTCTGCCAACAGCATCCTGAAGTTCCATGCTCTGAACTCCACGGAATAAGAAGATGGGACTTCATAAATTTTCATAATATTTAGATCCAACTGTCCTGTTTTTTCTTTTATTGTTTGAACCTGGACATCATTGTTGGACTCTAGCGCCGCCAATCGATGGAAAAAGAGTCTAACCTTTGTGGGAAAATGTAATCCTGCAGCACTTCATGTGTTACTGCGCATGTCCTGCAGGGGGCGATGGAGTTCAAGCAACCGGACCAAACAGGAAGTACAGTCTCTACAGTGGAATGAATGTTTGCTAGTTAGCATTAACAAGATAGCCGTGTTTGCTGGATAGGTAACAAATTAAATTTCAATTCACAGCCTTTTATTTACGAGTTAAGAACTCGTAGGGAGGGGAAACTGAGTTGATATCACAGCAATGTCGGACAGAAAGAGATCCAGAGATCGAGAGGAGCGACGAGAGTCAAAGAGGCACAAGACCTCCAAAGAGGATTTAGAGAAACTCAAAAAACACACGAAGAAACTCAACCTAGAAGTCCAAAAACTAAAACACGTGGAGACTTTGTGAGTAATCGCAGTGAGAGATTGTCTGTTTCACTTTGCAAACTTGTGCATGAATTATAGAGGATCGTTGGTAATAGTCAGAAAATCCTCCTCTGCGTTAATGTCCCTGAACTAGAAGCAGTTCGGAACCGATGGACAGACAGACAGACAGATGGTATCTAGATACATTTTGTTGATCTCTAACAATTAACTTAGGTGTTGTCGATCTGTCATGCAGCTACGAGAAACCTCCACCAGGATACATAAAGGTAACATTTCATACTTTCCGTCGTGCCGTTTTGACTGTATTTCACTGAGAGGGGAGTTCAGGACTGACTTTCTGTTTCTGTTACAGGAGCATGAGGACAAACCCGAGGACTGTATTCCTGCTGAACCCGGGAATGAGCAGGCCAGGGACTTTCTGGCACACGCCCCGACCAGGGGTCTGTGGATGCCCCTGGGGAAGGAGGTGAAGGTGATGCAGTGTGAGTACTGTTGAAATAAATCCGCAACATTAATAATAATAATAATACATTTAATTTAGCTGAGGTTTGAGTGACAGAGAGTTGGGCAGGTTACTTCTGTATCCACCACTGGATATTCCCTGACCGACTGTTAATAACAAAATACACAGATACAGAAGTGAAGGGGGGATGAGCATCTTTAATCTTTCATATTCAACCAACGGGGTCCTCAAACCGGCATATACAGGAAATGTAACAGAACAAGACATGCAGATACGTTCATACATCACAGACAAAAACTCTCCCGGGTCCAAATACTACCTCACTCACTGCCTCCCCTTTGGATCTTCTCCTTTTAGCTGTTCCCTTCAGGGCCCGCCACAGCAGATCACCTTATTCCATCTACCTCTGACATACCAACCAACTGCATGTCCTCTTTCACCACACCACACCATACAGAAACTTCCTCTTAGGTCTCCCCCTTTTCTCCTGCCTGCCAGCTCCATCTCCAGCAAACTTCTACCGGTAGATCCACTATCCCTCCTCTTCACGGGTCCAAACCATCTCAAACAGGCCTCTCTGACTTTGTCTCCAAGACGTCTAACCTGGACTGTCCCTCTTATGTGCTCCTCGCCTCCCAGAACTTCTTCAGCTATGCCACCTCCAGCTCTGCTTCCTGTCTTTGGGTCAGAGCCACCGTCTCTAAACCATCCGTCAGAGCTGCTCTCACCACCATCTTGGAAACCTTTGCCCTCACTCCTGCTGCTACGCTTGTGTCACAGATAACTCCTCACACATTTTTTCCCACCCTCCCTGCACTCGCTTCCTCACCTCTTTTCCACACTCCCTGTTGCTCTGAACAGTTGACCCCAGGTACTGAAACTCCTTCACCTTCTCCACCTCTACTCCTTCCTCCTCACCGTTCCTCCTGCCTCCTTTTCATTCACACACATGGAATCTGTCCCGCTGCTAATGACCTTCATTCCTCTTCTCTTGAGCGCATTCCTCCACCCCTCCAGGTTTTCCTCCACCTCCCTATTCTCACCACGACACACAATATCCTCCACCAACATCGGAGTCCATGGAGACTCCTGTCTGACCTCCTCTGTCAGTCTGTCCATCACCATAGCAAACAGGAAGGGGCTCAGAGCCCATCCTTGGTGCAGTCCCACCTCTACTTTGAACCCATCCATCTCTTCTACTCCTCGCTGTCATGCTGCTCTCATACAAATCCATATCTATCCTTTAACTCTATAACAGGAGGATTATATATACAAGTACAGCAGTAACTCAAAGTACATGAAGAGATTTGAAAACCGCACAAAGTAGCAGGTCAAATTTATCATGTGCAGTAAATGTGATCCGGTGATAACTTCAGGCTATCTGACTTCAACACACTGTCACTTCTTTCTTTCTTGTCCTAAATACTTTTTTATTTCTTATTTTAGTTCTCAAACTTTTTTTTTTTTTAAATTTTTTGAACTAACTTTTCTGAATCTTCTGTTTTTATTCCGGTGAGTCAAAGACCGACATTTTTATCCGCTGCCAATTTATTCCTTCGTGCCGCTCCTTCTCATGCTCTGTGACTTCCAGAGTCCGGTCACACACATCCACACGGGCCCGGTCCACAAGTTGACATTTGTTCTGCAGAACCAGAGCGTGACTCCGCTCACCTCAGTTCTTTGAGGAAACTTTTCAGTATGTCACCCTGTTCAAAAGGGAAAGAAAGGCGTCACAGTATGAATGATTTGATGGTGGGGAAAATAAAAATCTGCATCTAATTTTGCTGCATAAATAGTTTTCATGTAAGTCTACCTTTACCACGACTGAAGGTTATAACTGTCTATGTCTCCTGAATGGACAATGTCATTTCTCTTCGGGGGTTTTTATGGCGATATTATGTATATCATGATAAACGGGTCTTTATTAGTAATTTATCTTTATTTACGTACAGTAGTTTTTTGGGTTTTTTTTCCAACATACACGGATTCATTCAGTTTATTCTGACTGCAGCTTCATACGGTTTTAACCTCATTCATCATAAACTGTCATAGCGTAAGGAACACATAAACCACATGTACATAAAATATGAGATTAAAAAGTTTAAACTCATATTTTGTGATGCAATGTGAGCAAAAAAAAAGAAAGTAACTTATGCTTCAATGACTTTAACCTTTTTCCATCACATAAATCAATTGAATAAACAAGATAAAATACATTTAAACTATTTAAAATCCGAATCTTTTTGAGTTTTGATGGATTTACGACTTAATATTATCGGTAGGCTGGTGTTTATTTCCTCATACTATTTAAACGATTTAGGGTCCGTTTCAGCCTCGAGGATGTTTGTCTTTTATTATGGGGTGTACATCTTGCAGCACATCATGTGACATGAGCTGACATGATTGAACTGAAACACTCTACTAAAACTCTACTAAAAGAAATGCTGCAGTTACAACAATCTGTCACATCAATATCACTGTGCTGCGTTCATGTACAAAACTAAAGTTAACTACTTCCTTCTAATGTAGCTTCCGGTTCACTTCAAAGTAAAAGCACGTCACGGTACTACTTCCTGTGGCATGAATTTTTGTCAGTTATTCCATTATAAACATTGATGTTTTCAGCTATATTAACTTTACTTTTGACATAACAGCATTTATATTTATCTTTAGCTCTAGTCCATCGAAACAGAATTCACAGCTGTGGTAAATATTAATTAATTAACTCAAAGTTGATGTGTTGGAAGCAGGAAAAATGGGATCTCAAAAACGTTGACATTGAAATGGCTAGAAGAACGGGTCAAAGAATCTCCAAAACCTTCTGGTCTGGTTGTTTGTTCAGTCTGCAGTGATTAGTACCTCCAAAAGTGACCTAAGAATGGACAACTGGTGAACGGGCAAAAAGGGTCATAGGTGCCCAACGCTCGGATTAAGTCAGATCCCACAGAAGAGCTCCTTAAATACCTTTTCTTTTCTTTTTCCCCCTTTTTCTCACCTTAATACAAATGCTGAAAAAGATAACTCTAGAATACATGGCGGGTGGATTTAATGTTGTGGATTATCGGTGTGTGTGTGTGTGTGTTTGTTTCTTTACGTAACTGAACTTGCCTTGTTTGCGCCATGAAGGTCATGAAATGCGTTCGCCTGCTAAAGGAGGATGTCGAGCAAATCCGAAGTCATGCACCCGTTAAATCGCTTAATCTTTCCTGGAGTAACCAGACGGATATTTGCGTTCTGTGTTGTTTTTTTCTTCGCTGCAGGCTGGAGATGCAAGCGGTACGGCCACAGGACAGGAGACAAGGAGTGTCCGTTCTTCATCAAAGGCAACCAGAAACTGGAGCAGTTCAGGGTGGTGAGTTATATCCCCTCCTCAGACAGCATCCGTCAAATTCCCAGCGTTTACATTCAGGGGAATGGAGGTTGGGTTGTGGTAGGGTCAAAGGTCGGCGCCAGAAACACGTTTGCCTCAGACACAGAGTCAGGAAACATTTAGTTTATCCTGAGGAACATGTGGACAGCAGACTTCTCCACGCAGCCGGTTCCAGTGCACCTGTAATGGAATAATAGCCACATCAGCGACATGCAGTCTCCGCTATAATTACATGAACTACAGCGGTATCATCTTTTCCTACCTTTTATTGTCACAGGAAGGTTTTTGTTGGCGTAACGCTGCAATGCCAACCAGCGGGTTAAGTGAGGATCATTTCCTGCGTCTACGGTAGACGGTCTACCGTCTACGTTTTCACCGATTCTTCCTTCATCTCAGTACCTAATAGAAGATTGGGCCTTTTTTCTTTTTAGGCTCATGAAGACCCGATGTATGACCTCATCCGGGAGAACAAAAGGAACGAAAAAGAAACCCGGTACGTGCAACAATATATATTTCTGCAACATAATGTTATTCATATCTGTTATTTCTACGAACAGAATTGTTTTGAGGTTAAACTTCTTCTTTTTTGGTCTGCTGAGTTGGACAATCTGAGATGAGCTGGAAATGTTTCTACCGGGTTCTGATTCCTCTGTGCTGCCTTCTAGAAAATATTGTTTGACACCAGGACGTTTGCTCACTATGACGGCTCATCGCGTGTGTGTGTGTGTGTGTGTGTGTGTGTGTGTGTGTGTGTGTGTGTGTGTGTGTGTGTGTGTGTGTGTGTGTGTGTGTGTGTGTGTGTGTGTGTGTGTGTGTGTCGCTGTTACGCGCTGGTGTCGTATTAATTTTGGCATCCTCCTTGGGAGGGAGGTGAGGGAGTCCAAACTCTCCCAGAGAGCTCGTTTTGCAGTCGCACACATTTCCTCCGGTTGTCCTTGAAATGTTACCTCAAATCATTTGGCGGTAAATGATGAAAACATTCCAGAACAGTATTTTTTCCAAATTGGATACTCATTCTAGCAGTACCCGCATACATGTAGTTTTCTGATTTACTTCCCCAAATCGACTCATTTAACTTTTCCCAATCTCATTTTTCAGGATCTGTGTGGGGTCTTAAAAAGTCTAAAATTTCCTAATAGGGATTTTAGGCCTTAAAAAAAAACACTGAAATCTGTGTTGATATCTTGTAAAAGGTCTTAGATATGATCTGTTACATCTTAAATATTCTAGACTTAAATTCAATCTGTATAGTAATTTACAGATTGAAACCAGCATCCCAATATTCCCCAATATTCCCCAATATTCCCCAATATTCCTGCAAATATGGTCTTAGATTTAAGTTCTAATGGCCTGAAAAAGGTCTCAAAATGTCTTAAATTCAACTTTGTGAAACCAGCAGAAACATTTGTGACAGATTTTTTAAGAAACTACTATTACGTTTGAATTTTCTCTCTTCCAGAATTTACAGGTCAATAATAAAAATTAAACAAAGTACATTCAAAATCAAATTACGGTACTGCTCTGATTTATTGACAAACCCAAAAGTCAAAATAAAGTTAACCCTTCCTCAACAAACCCAAACATTTCTTTGTATATTTAATAACTTTGGTGCATTTATTGATTTAATATCGTAGACACTCTAAATTTACCATAAAATTACAAATCGTCTGATCAAGCATGTTTTTGGAAAAGTATTTTACCCTAATTAGACTTTTTTTTAGTTGTATAAAGCTACATAATTCTGTTTAGTAAGTCCTCACATGCTTTAATATGCCCAAAAACTTCGGTTAATACCCCCTCCTCGGTGGCTCCTTCGAGCTGTGGTGTCTCCCAGGGCTCTGTCCTCGGCCCGTTACTTTTTTAGCATATACACACACACACATTTTACCATCAGAAAACGGAGACTCGACTCAAATGTGCTCAACGAAACAGCTGAGCAGGACATTAAAGGGTTCTAAACAGAAATGCTAAAGTTTTTCAAGTGATCTGGGCTCATATTTCAGTGACAGGACGACCTCGTCAGTTTATGAATCCTCGTCGCACCAGCAGGTTTGAAATGGTGCTTGAGCCTCTGTCGGCAATTACACAAGTAGCCACTCGGCTACCTCCACAGCTGAGACATGCTAGCAGCAGGACAAAGATGGCCTCCAGCTCAGGGACACTTCAGATAAACGTCAACCCCGGACATCTGAAGGTGCGTCAGCTGTTTCCTACACTGCAATGATCCCAACCTCCCTTTTCCTTCCTGTTTGCAGGATCCAGCAACTGCAGCAGCTGCTTCAGGACACCACCTCCTCCTCCTCCTCCTCCTCTTCCGCTTCAGACAGCTCCTCCTCCTCCTCCTGCTCCTCCTCCTCTGACCAGCATCGCAGCAAGAAAAGGAAGAAGAAGAAAGAAAAAAAGAAGAAAGACAAGAAGGGAAAAAGGAAACAAAAGCACAAGTCCTCCAAGACCAGCGGCCGCTCGGAGTCGGACTGAGCGCTCGGACCTGGCTAATAAGAGCCGGTGCACCAGGTGTTCTGGACGTAGGCAGGGACTGTGGGTGGAGAAGCTGCTGTGGTAGATCTTATGCTGTAGACGCTGCACTCTGGAGGCCTTATTAAGCCTTTTCTCGAGAGTTTGATACCCTAAATCCAAAGTGCATGACTTCTCCTCATCATTTTATCCTGCGTTTGCTTCTGCATCCTCTCCATGAGATCACAGAGACAAAGAAACGGCGTGTTCTTGTGCCTTAGTGCAAGTGTGTGTGTGTGTGTGTGTGTGTGTGTGTGTGTGTGTGTGTGTGTGGGGGGGAAACGCATTAGCATGGCTAATGAATCTGAAACGATGATGAAGTAAACCCTGAAGGTTCAACTATCTTCCACCGGGTTCTGCTGAGAGAAGCACGTCGGCAGATACGGCGTGTCATTTAGAGATTGTATTTTCCACCACGTGGGCTTTTTATTTTTTTTCTTCTTCTTCTTCTGTTCTCCCCGCCGCATTTGAATGCCATGATTGTAGAGTGTGCTAAACGCAGACGTGGAAAAAAAACCGGTTCACATTAAATGTGTGGAGTACTGTATCTTCTGAATGTCCGAACGCTCGTGAGCGTACATAAATATTTGGAACGATCCGAGGTTGGAATATGTGTGTTTGCTCCGCCACAGAGACGGGAGAGAATGTATGCCAGTGTGTTCCAGCGCGCTCTAAATAAAGACGCCTGTGTTTATCCACCGTTTATCCGGCTCCAGGCACCCAAAACAGGACCATAATAATCATCTCGGCCTCGACACGTTTACGCGCCGGTGGTATTTTAATCTTCCGTGGACGGCGCAGCTTTGACCTTTCCTGGGAGCCGAAGAACGTTTCTACATCATCTTATCCTCAGCCTGCAGTCTGAGGAATCATCTGGTGATCCAGTGTCCTACACTGTAATAAAACATTTTTTAAAAGTCCGTAAAATAACGGAATTTTACCGTTAAAAAAACACAGTAACCCTGTACAAGACATTACTAGAAATATCCAGAACAATAGATATAATATAAACCTTTTTATGGTTAAATACTTCATTACATAAAATAACAGTAAATTATATGGATTTCAGACTTTAAACCTCAAAATCAACATTATTTCACAAATATATATATATACCGTTCTTTTGTTTGTTTGTTTTTTTGGATCTTTTGTCTGTCAAAATTATGGGATGCTGTAGCTAAATAGTTAAAGTTGGCCTTTTTTTTCCCTTTAATCAAAGTAAAATTGTCTATTTTGAATGTTGTATGTGACACTGGTTTAAATTTACCGTCTTTTACTTTTGATGTTTGACTCTTTTTTTTTTAACAGTAGTCCCTACTGACAGTTTTTAAAGTTTAGGTAAAAAAGAAGTTGCAAATTACTTTAATTATATGTGATTAACTCTGTCACTTTAAACAGGTTAACAGGTTATATCTGTTTTTAAACGGAGATTTACCGTAATGTCTTGTACACGATGATTATATTTTCTACAGTAAAATTCCGGTATTTTACTGTAAATTTACCTAATTAGTTTTTTTTCACACCACACGGGGGCCGTCCTCGCTGTTTGTGCCGGGTTCCATTCGACTGCTCATCAAATCAGGTTCTCCGACAGGAGACGTGACCTTTAGGCTGAGAAGGTCTTTTGCGTCTCTCCTTCCTGAGCAGCAGGTTCAGAATCCCTGTGGAAAGGAGCTGGAAACATTCCCCATTCCTAATGACCCTGATAAAAGGACTATTAAAGTAGATCTGCAGGGAAAAAACAAACTAGATTCCCATTTAGATGTGTGTCGTCGACTCAAACGCTGCGGGGGGCGTGTGTGGAACCGCACATCCGCCAGTCGTGGATTTTCCTGCCATGAGAGCATTTATTCATTCGCTCGTCTTCCGTCGGAGGCAGCCCTGCCCCTCTGCGTCTGAATCCGCGTCAATGAAACCGTCTGTTCCGCGTCGACCCTCCCTTCTGTGTCCATCCCAGCGGAGCCGTGAATCTCCCTGATCAGATCCATTACGGAGCCGCTAAGAGGGAGGTTGTGCCACGTAGAGAGAATCTGCTCCGCAGAGAGGCTTTATTGGAGCGTTCTGTCTTCTTGGACAGGAGACGGGTCAGATTCCCTGGGAAGTTGACACCGGCGGGTCCACAACTGGGTGAAAGTGACAACTAGGGTCCATAAATAAAAGAATCTGCCGGTGACCATGTGACTCACAAACACGGCTCTGCATTGTGAGCACATCTCATGAATTCAGTATTTTAATCTCTGTGGGCTGGCTAAAATCCACTCCACCGCTGCTTTTTGCTGTAGATTACATCTTCCGTGACGTGATGTTGATTCGGCGTTGCAGTTTTATTCTGCTTTGAAGCTGCGGAAAGCCGAAAAAATAATCACCGTAATTAAATGAGGTGAAGTTAGTGGAGAAAAAATAAGATAAAAATGTTTTGCACAATTTGCACCTGAGATTAGACTCAACTGATTCACAGAACTGAACAGGGTCATAATACGACCTTCATGACCACGCTGTCATCCCCATAGCAAGAGTGTACGCCTGAAAACCCCCCCAATCCCCTGCATTGTGAAAGCGATCCCCTTGGTAGAACTCCGTAAATGAAATGTGAACTTAATGTCCGAAAAACTGTGCTTTAAGTATAAAAAAATACTCCCCCTAGTGAGTTAAACATGAACTATTAGTGTGAAATATAATAAATTCAATATAGATATCCTCAAATAGATTCATAAACACCAAATTTTGACATAATCAGACCAATTTTTAGGAAGTTATGTCCGAAAAACAGTTTTAAAAAAACAACTCCCCCTCGTGAGTGAATTATGAACAAGTTCAAGTATAATTCCTACAAAGTAAACGTTGGTATATTAGGAATTCAGATTACAGACTGATTACAACACTGCCAGTAGCGGAATTCCTCGCCTACCACCCAAAAGTACGGCCCACCCCAGCCCTGAACCCTCGTCAGGAATGTTGCCCAATAATTCACAACGGTCAGGTTGCACACAGGATCCCGATTGTTTCCTTTTTTCAGACGGGAGATTAACGGCTGCCAAATCCTCTCAAATATCCTGAGTTTATTTTTAAGAATAAAATCAAATTCTCTCTTGATGCTGCGTTTCTCTCAACTCAGATAATCAGAGTTTTAATAGTGGGTCCTTTATTCTTCTTCCAGAATAGTAGAATGTGCTTCTGAGCAGGGAGAAGTATATAAGATAACAGACGTGAAAAATGTGAACCATTAAAGGAAAATAAGATATTTATATATATATATATATCATATCATATTATATATATGACAGATTTCCTCCAGTCGATTCATTTGCACCCAATTTTGACTAAATCGGACCAACGTTTCGGAAGTTATGTCCAAAAAACAGTATTTTTGAAACAAAAACTCCCTTTTTTAAGTAAAATATGAACCATTAAGGTAAAATGTAATATATTCAAGACAGATCCCTTCGACTCGATTCATATGCACCAAATTTGGACAAAACGGGACCAACAGTTGAGAAATTATGGCCTGAAAACTTTCCGAGATAAATCTCTGCCCTCTAGTGGTAGAAATATGCAACTGACCTTTCACACAATCAAACCACTTCTTCCCCACACTAAGGTCTTTGTGAGAATCAAATTTGAAAATGAGCCATAAAACAGTTTTAGTGCTATTAACGCGAAGGATCTGTTTGAAATTTTTGTAATTTGTCGCCAAAACGTAACAATAAACGCGTTCTCCGTCAGTGTTTGTGTATTTAGTCAGACCAACAGTGTCGTAGAGGAGACACGCTGTTATATGAATGAGCCCAGGCTTGAAATGCCTGTATTTATTTTACGTTTTTACAGATATAAAACCCCGGATGGAGACGAGATCTGTGGCGTGTCACTCCAGATTATTTACGAGGAGGGACAGACTTCCTGCATTAATCTCACAGGGGACAATTATGAGCTGCAGGACTGCCTGATGTCTACTTCTTCTGTCCCTGCTTTTCTACTCATAAACACCCCCCCCCACCCCCCCCACCCCCCTCTGGGCTGTACCATCAGAAACTGTAAATACTTCCAGTATCGGTGGTTTTTAATACTCTTGCGCTCTGAGTCAGATGTCCTGATAAAAGCTCTGAGCCCCGCATCAACATGCAGCATTAGAACATTCTAATCCCACCCTGTAGCAGCTGTGTGAGTGAGATTGTTCAATCAGCATCAATTATTAAAGTCATTGTTTCTGTTTTCCTTCGCTTCCTGGCGGCGAGATGGGGGTGAGGTCACATCTCGTGAGGGAGGGGAGAGGGAACGTGTTGAAATCCCACTTTGTGTGAGGTCAGAGTCCACCAGGGAGCTCAGAATGGGTTTGAACATTTTTGTAGATGTGGCATTAAAGCATTAACCCTTTCATGTCACTGTTGGAAAAAGAAAAACCTGTGGGGGAAAATGTATTTCTTTGCACGTTCTATTCATAAGTCAATATCTCGGACGCTCTAAGTTGACCATAAAATGACAAATCATTTTGTTTCAATCAAATCGTCATATTTTTACACAGTATTTTTAATACTTAAACACGGATGTATCAAATTATGCGATGATGAAATGTAGTATTTCATCATCATCATTTTATCAAATAGGACTTTCTCTGCAGCCATTAGTTAACGCCTCCTCCTCCTCGGTGGCTGCTTTGATCTGTGGTATCCCCCAGGGCTCTATCCTGGGCCTCTTACTCTTAAGCAAATACATGATGCAACTAGGTCATATTATAAACAGATTCAGTCTCATTTTTCAATAAGAAATAGAAACTGTGCGCCACCAAACAGTTGAGCAGGACATCACAGGGTTAAACTATATTTGTTGAAACCAAAACCGTGCTGTTTTATCATTTAAGCTGTGTGTGGGCTAAGCTAACAAGCATTTAGCCTTTCTTGTGAGGCCTTTATGCTAATCTCCTCAGCACTCCGCTACTTAGCGGTAAATTAGACATATTCTATTAACTGAGACTACAGAATTTGTTGGAATCAAGACGTTATGATGGAGATGGAGATTTAAATGTCATGAGGTGTTTAAATAGATGATTAATTATGGCATTATGTGTGAGATATTGTTCAGTTCAAGGGAAAGACAGAAATAATGAGACATGATGAAGAAGTTATTTCTAAAAAAATGTGTGAATAAACGGTCACTAATCTTTATTTTTAAGATACAGTATTTTATGCCATAATTTTTCTTACTACTGCTATTTGTTTCAAACATGAAATATGTGACAGTTTTGTTGAAAGTGCTTTTGAGTGCTTTCAAATGGATTTTAAAAACTAAGCCTATGCTGTCGCCCCCAACAGCAAGGGTCTATATCCCTGAAAAGCCCCCAATCCCCTGCGTTGTACAAGGAACTCCTCAGATTAAATGTGAAGTTATGTCTGGAAAACTGTATTTTTTGTAAAAAGCTCCCCCTAGTGAGTAATATGTGAACTATTAAAGTAAAATATGATACAAACAAGATAGATAAATCGGACCAACTATCTAGAAGTTATTCCCAGAATACTTTTGGAGATAAAGCTCCCCCTAGTGGAGGAAATATAAAACCAAGCATCTTTTTTTTATAATATAGTCCAACGTTGTTTATACCTTCCTAACAATTTGTCCAATTTAATCCAAATTTGCTCCATATGAACAGCCTAAAGGAGATCTAACCCGCCATATTTTACCGTAAATAATAATAATAATAATAATACAGTTAATTTATAATGCACTTTGTTCATTCATCACTCACTGTTTTGTTTTTTTTGACAGTTACTTATATGATGACAGTTACTTATATGATGAATCTCCACAGGAGTTCTATCTTGTATGTGTATTATTTTAACTATAATAGTTCATAAATTACTCTTTAGGAGGAGATTTTTATGGAAAACACAGTTTCTCATCAGTAACTCTCCGACCATAAGAACAATTGTGTTAAAATTTAGCCCGTAGGAATTAAAAACAAGGCAATCTGATTTATTCCTGAGCTCGGAACAAAAAAGTTAACTGTATTTATCTTCGTTATTGAGTCACTATGGGATCTTATCTTTAGAGCATATCACTGATTTTATAGTCTTTGAGATTATTAATCACTTAATTTCTTTTAATTTGAGGAGTTCAATCAGGGTTTTTTTTTGGCGCTTTTCGGGGAAAACTATTGATTATTTATCTCATTTATCATATTATTATAAAAGCTTTTCTCCGCTGCTTTGAAGCAGAAGCCAGCGGCTCTGCGCTGCAGCTTGAGCTCGCGCGTGCACGCGCGCGCACGTGCGCATCCTGAGAGTGGAATCCTGGCAGCAGCCAGCAGACGGCAGAAGGAAAGAGGAAGTGGAAACATCAGCTCTGTCCGCGGCAGAGGAGAGAGAGGGAAGCAGCGCTGACACGCTCCACACCACACGCACAGTTACTCCGGACATCTTTAGTGGAAGAAGTGTCCTCGCGCCGTCAGGTTGGTCCTCGCTCTCTTCTTCTTCAACATGTTTTCGCTCCTCTTGTTTGGCGCCGAGTGTTTGCGGTGTTTTTTGGGGGGGCTCGCTGCGCCTCTCGCTTGGCGCCTCTGCGAGCTTGTAGCGAGATAAAGCTGCGTTTTGCTCCCTGCCTTCTCCCTCTCCCTCTCCCTCTCTCTCTCTCTCTCTCGGATGTCTCTTCACTTTTGTCAAGTGGCCTCACAGGCTTTGGGCGCTGTTCTTTTTGTTGACGTGCATGTGTGAGCGGAGCATCGCACGCGCGCGCACGCGCCCACAGCTGCAGTGAACATTAACCTGCCTGTTCGTTTGAGGTGCAAGTTTTTGTGGTTTTTGCAGCAGCTGCTGCTGCTGTGATGCTACTGATCATCGCTCGATACCAGAAAGTGATGCGTTCACTGACCCCTCCGCCCCACCCTCTAATTAAAGCGCTGCTCTAATTGTGTGCGCTGCCCCCACTGAGGGGCCTGTAATTAGGAAAGAGAGGGTTAGGCAGTAGATGTCATGTTGTTGCTCTGTGCCCTCCTCCATGGGAGGAGAGAGAGAAAGATGATTCATTGCGTTAGAGTCAAGAAAACAAGTTTTCATGTTTTCCTTCGTTCCCTCTCGTGTCTCTGAAAAGCTTTCAGAAATCTCAGCAGTTTGGTTAATTTCTTTAATCAGGTTTAATGACTCATGTTTCTGCTTTGTCATCCGGGTATTCAACCACTTTTTGGCAAGATTTTCCCCTGTGTAGCCCCCTTCTGAAGTTTTTTTGTGCATAGCTGCAGATTATTAATATACCCGGAAGGTTGGGAATATTATGGGATTGTGGTCGTCATCGCTGCCACGTCTGCAGCCGCAGATCCTTCATGTTATGGCAAAAAGTCACTAACTAGTTAATGGATTCATTTCAAATTTTATACCCATGTACACCTTAATGCGAGGCAGAACTGGATTGATTTTGGGAATTGCAGTTCTAAATTCCTGCCACTAGGGGGTGTTTTATCTCCAAATGATTTCTGACCATAATCTCATAACCATTCGCCCAATTCAGTCGAAATGCAGTGCATACTAATCAACAAGAATGGATCTATCTTCCATATCATATTGGAATCACTTATCATTTCACTTGTTGCTCAGTAGGGGAGCTGTTATTTAAGGACAAACACAGTTTTTCTGATTTAACTTCCCTTTAATTTGTGGAGTGCGATCAGGGGGATTGCTTCGAAAATGCTGGGGGGTCTTTTTGGAGATAAACCCTATAGCTGTGAGATACTCAGTTCTTGCTTTTTGATTGATACCCAAAAGAAAAAAGATGCGTTTAAAGACCCCCTCTTCTAAATAGAGAGCTGCTTTAACTGTGCACCCACTCCAGCCTGCCGCCCACCCAGGAAGCCTGTAATTAGGACAGTAGATGTGAAGTTGTGGCTCTGCGTTCTCCTCCACTGGACGAGAAAGACGCTATTAGAGTCAGACACCAGAGCTCACCCACTCATCTGAAGCATAACTACTCATAAATATATATATATGAAATTATTTTTGACCTTTGACCAGTTGTGACCCCCTCCACAAAGATTGCACACTTTTTTGTTGTTTCTGTTCAATTAGATTTAATAATTCATGCTCCCTCTTTGCCACCCCTGGTTCTCAGGTATGGAACCACTTTTTTGGAAGAGTTATTTGCCATGTAGCATCAAAAATTCAAAAATATTCATGTAAATTTGGAGAAAAGGCTGCAGTTTTTTTTTTTGTTTTTTTTTTGCCAACGCAGCTCTGCTGTTTATTATTGGCCCGCTGCTGATCCTCATCATTTGTTCGGTGCATGCTGTTCGCTTTATACCAAAAAAGGGCCACGTGTTTAAAGACCCACTTTCTCATTATCAAGAAGCTGCTTTAATTGTGTGCGGTGTGAAACTCCAGCACAGCATGCGGGGGGCCACACAGCGGGCCGCCAATTTTGGAAAGAGAGTTAGGCATAAACTTGAATCTGGGATTTAAAAACTAAAAGTTCATCCACTGTCTGAGGATATAAAATGCCTCTTTTCAAATCTCTGGTTGCCAAAAAAGTTTTAAATTGGCACTAAATTTGCTGCCTTGTGACCACCTGCCACCCGTCAGCACACATTTGATGTCTGTGGGTTGTTTTTTTTCCATTAAATGAGAATCAAAATCTTACTTGAGTATAAAAACTGACTAGAGGAAAATAAGCTTCGTAAGTGGGTGTTACAAATTTTGTGACCGGCTGCATTTTTGTGCTCTTAATGTCATCAATAATCCAATTAGGATTTATTACTTTTATGTTTTGCTTTCATCACATGATAGTTTAGTGCTTTAAATATCAAAAAAATTTGAAACAAATCATCAGAATTTCCCTAAAAAACATTTTAAAATTGAGACTTTTCATTTTCTGTCATTAAGGTCTAAGAAAACTAGTCATTCCTTTTAAAGGTAGACATTGTGAAATTCTCTATGAGTAAATATAATTTAATATTCATGATAGTTGTAAATAAAAATATTTAGTTTTAATACTAGTTGGATCGTATCTCCATGGGAGCGGGTTTGGACTTTCCTGCCATGTTTGTTCAGTCGCCTGGATGCACAAACTGGAAAACTGGCTCTAAGGAGGGATTTGAAGTTTTTGCTGGAAAAGCGTTTGGGTTTTTTTCTGTTTTGATAAATGGAGGATCATACTTATAATTTAGTACTAGAAAAAAAAGCAACGGAGCGCCAAACCTCGCTGTCAAAGCAGACGAGAAGACTCATGAAATTTTTAGAGGTAAATGGAGGGTCCGGCTCTCCGCCCGGGGGGATTTTAACTCTGCAGGCGACCAACAGATGCAGGGCGAACGAGGCCCTTGTCCTCGCCTGAACCTCGCAGCTTCCTTGGATCCTGGACTTAGAGTTCGGGGAGCAATCACTCCAGAACCGGCAGCCGTCTTGTGACGGACTGACCCCACCAGTTGAACTTTCAATATTTTCTGAGTCACTTCTTTATGCTTTCTGTTCTTGAAGGCAAGTTTTAGAGGTAAACTGCTGGGTCAGAGTAGACTGCCTGGATTCATCTGGATTCAAGCAGTACCGGGTCATCTTAGAGAAAAAAATCAGGTAGGGAAGGAGAGGGAGAGAGCTCATAGCGCCGTCTCTCCTCCTGGGAAGTGATCACCAGCACCAGTCCGGGTCTTTATATTTACTTTCTTTGATGGTGAGATTCACTCTCCTTTGTTTTTCTCTGTACTAAATGATTCCCTTTGGCAGTTGGTACGTCGTCCACATGTCTGAAGGTCGGTGGTTCGATCCTCGGCCCAAAACAATGGATTAACTATATGATTGCCACCAATTGTTTGAGTATTACTGAGTATTGCATCAACATAACAGCTGTGATGGGCCCAGTTTCCCACTAACCAGATGAGTCTGTTCCTCACTGGAACCGGCGGTGGTTCCAGTGAGGGACATCTACATGACATTAGATGTTAGATGACATTATAAGGAGCAATAGTATGCAAATATTATATATACTGGAAACCCTTACTGGTAGAGAAAACTCCCAGATAAGTCCAGGATTGGATAAGTCTTGTGAGGACTCTCATGTCCCAGGAACTTTTTCTGATGAGGCATTATTATGCCTTTTGTCTCACAGTTATTGTTACCAGCCCCCCTGATCATCAGCGGGCCGCCCTCTGAGAGCAGTTTCTGTTCCATATTTCCTCACTAATCACTCATTAACCTAAGCAGACCCAGGCAGCAGTGTGCTGCGGCGGCACGCGGCGTGCCTCGCCTCGCTCGCCTTCACTTAAGTCGGCGTTGTTGCCGCGCTGTCACTTCTCTGGCCTGAGAGTCAGCTTCTGTTAGCGTGAGTTCATTTACATGCCCTGTCAGCCTGACGATAAACGCACAAACGCATCCTGGATACGGAGCAGAGCCGTGTGTTCTGTTCTGCTGTTAGGTCCCTGTGTGGGAACATAAGGACGAGAGAAAAACCTGGAAGTGGAAGAAATATGAGCAGTTTGTTGCTGGTATTATTAAAATCAGTGCAAATTAGAATGATTACTGTGAAGGTGTTACAAAGTGAAGCTTTGACTTCCAGAAAGCAGGTTTAACAAACTCTGACTTTAACCATGAGCTCTGTGTTGATCAACCCTGAGATGAGAAACTCTGGAGGTCCCAGTTTCCAGAACAGCCGATCTAAGTCACCCAACTCTGAGTTTGCCGAGTTAAACCTGATCAAAAGCCATCGTCAATGGAGCTCAGATTCTGCGACTCACCATGGCAACCAGCGAGACGCTGTGATCGGCGCTCTTCACGCCATTTGAGCAGGTCATTTGATAAAAATGATGTGAGATGTTTGATATGTACGGCTGGAGATGTAATTCAGAATAAATCGGGGATTAAAAACATCCCATCTGGGTCTCAGTCGATGTCAATCTATATTATGACAAATGATTGATGAACACGTCTGACAGCTCTGCTTCAAAATCAAAAAAAGTGGGGAAGGAGTCGGGAACAAACTCAGGCTTTGTTGAAGAAAACCTAACAGCGAGCAGGCTAGTTTCACGGAATGAGTTACTATGGTAACTGAATCATATTTAAACTTAGCTTGCTTTCTGGAACGTAAAACCTAAGTGTTTCGCTCATCTCAAATCAGAGTTTCCACTAAACCGGCTTTCTGGAATACCCTACTGGTTGGTCAGGGACTTGATGGGCCAATCCTCAGCCTATCCCATGGACCGGCAGACAAGTGTCATCAGCTGTCAGCCAATCCTCTTCTGCTGTCCCTTATCATAGATCCTAGATGATGACCAGGAGGTCTCACTCTCACACAATTTTAACCCATAGCAATGTATACAAACAAATGACAGCTAACCGTAACAAATACCTTATATGCAGACGTGTAATTCTCAAGAGCTACAAAATAAGGGATATAGCTTGTAGGTTACTGTCCATCTGTAGTTGTTATTTGTGTTTTCTTATGAATTGAAATCTGAGTTTCTACATACGTAGATTCTGTATTGCATAGAGGTTATGGCTTGCATTTACACCTTGACAATGTAAATGTGGCTTGAGATTGATGTCTGGTTTTATGTTCTCATCTGGCACAACTTTTAGCAGTCAAGCATTGCAATTTTCAACAAACCACTAACTTGAACTGGTATGTGATGCCTGATGTGCGCTCAGATTTGCCTAGTCGTTGTCCAGTTCAGAAGTGAAGTGTGGCTGAAGCCTTATATTTCAGCTTTTCAGCCACCGGAGGGACCTATACGTCAAATGAAATACCCATGCACATGCAAAAACATGTTTTATTGGCCATGGCAAACCCCAGCTTCATGTTCGCTGGCATGTTTGGATAAATGCTGCTCTATACCCACAGGGTCTTACATTGCATGACAGAGTGAGAAGATAAAATGTGGCAGCAGTGACTTAGACTCTTAAGTCATACGTAAACGAATGGAATTAAATTTGAGCCCTTTGGAGTTTTTTAAAATAACGAAACATGATCCAGGAAATCAGATTACTGCGCTGATGCAGCTTTTTTTTTCTTTTTTTTTTTTGAATGGAATGGCTTCCTGTGCTCTTTTTATTGAGTTGAATTGCATACGAGATCCTGGTGTTCATCGGTTTGACACTGCCTACAGCGTGTCATCATCTCGCCACCTCCTGAGGTGCAATCTCGCCAGTTTCTGAGCTGTGAGCCACCCCACCACCACCACCACCACCACCACCCATCTCACCCTCCTTGCTAACGAATCTGACTCTCATTAGCTTTCTCTCTTTCACTCCATTTCTCACACATTCTATCATACAGTCTCGCTCGTTTCGGCTCGTCTCTGCTCCCCATCTCCTGCACTTTGTTCTCATCAGCTCCCTCTTCACATTCTAGTGCACACACACACAACCACACACGCATTCACACACATCCTGTGCTCTCTGTACTTCTTCCCCGGGAGGGAAATAGAGGTATGTAAATTGTATTCTCCCTGATGGTGGCCTGTCTTTTTCTCGGTTCCATCATAATGAACACGGTTCCCCCTTTTCTTTTCTTCAAAAACGGTGACGACATCAAAAACTTTAGTACAAAATGTCTTTATGTCAACTCTGTGGTTTTGTGATAACAGACATTTCTGTCAGTATACTCGTAGATAAAGCAAACGGGCTGGTATCCTTGCCTGCGGTACATGTTGGCGCGCCTGCCGCTACTTTTGCTGCTTGAGGATAGATTAATTTGCGGTTCCAAATGAGATGGATGTTGCCTTTCATAACTGCTCCCTGCGGAATGGAGTTAATTAAAACAGCAGGTAGGTACTAAAGGTGCAAAGGGAAGGTGTCAGACAGACTGACAAACAAAGGCGGGTGGGGATAGATCTCACAGGTACTCCTGCTTTCTCCGGCTCTGAACTTTTCCTGATTATTGCCTCTGGCTACATTCAGAGCCAAGCGGCTCTTTCATTTGTGCAGAAAGCGCCATAAATACTCTAGAGTTACTGGCACCCTTTAAGAAAACACCAGTAAACTTAGATGCAAAACATGTCTTTATTGTCTATAGCCATGATCTTTAACTCAAATGATTCTCTAATTAAACTGGCAGCTGGATAGCTCAGTGGATTACATCACTGAATTTGGTCCAGGAGAATGGGGGTTCAAATCCCAGTCAAGAGAGGACGTGGCAGAAATCCAGTGTGGACCCTTAGGTCCTTAATACTTCCAGCCACATCCACTGCCGGTCCCAAGCCCGGATAAATGGGAGGGTTGGATAAAGAGGAGGGTTGTGTCAGGAAGGATATCAAACATAAAAACCTATGACCAATCAATATGCAGAACGATTCTCTGTTTGTGTGAAGTCTACGCCAATAATAAAGAGAGGGCCAGTGTCTGTGCTGCGATAGAGTGTCGTGTGTGTGGTCACGTGACTATCCTGTGTTTTGCGGTGAACTAGGGGTACTTCAGGAAGCGGGCTTGGTGGAAACTCTGAGTTGGTTAGGCCTGAGATGAGTGAAACTGGGTTTTCTGTTCCAGAAAGCGAGATACGTTGAGCTCTGAGTCAGTTACTGTGGGTGTTAAGTTAACCTGGTCGCTGACATCTGAGGTCTTTGCGCGCCGTCTTTGCGCGCGGAAAAAAAAGAGGTGGGGGTGGGGGGCTTCCGAAGCATTCTCAGGTGAAATTCTGTGTCCACCCAGGTTTTAACTTTATTTGTGTGTAATTTTCAGCGGTTTTCATGCGCCCTTAGTGCCCATAATTGAAAATAAAAATCTGTTTGATACATTCTGCCACCTTCTCACACGCAATATTCATAGAAAATACGGTAAAACTAGTAGATACGTTCACTCATGCTGAAAAGAGATTAAGCCCATTTCTTTAAATACCCCCCTGTGTGAGGAGCGGCTGGTGGCTATCACAGCAGATAACAAACAACCTGAACATCGTTCAAAATATCTTATTTTGAAAATGTGAATTTTATTGTTTATTTTATTTCGTTGTATGACTGAAAGTTAGCAGGATGCTTTTATTTTGAAAAATATATTTTTTTATTATTGTTACTTATTTCATTTAAGTTAATTTGAAAATATACTGTACAAGTAGTTTACGCTTGTATTCTTCTTTGCAAGTTTAACTGCTGTTTTAATGTTTGTACTGAGAAATTACATTTGAAAATGTTCAGTAAAGTGTGCATTTTCCTTGATAACCACTATGTCGCAATCCCAAATCACAATATTGTCCGTTATCATCGCAATATCATTTATTTACCGAATACTGCAGGCCTTTATTTAAAGGTGAGATCTTTGTTTATAATTTGAATGAAAGGTCATGGTTATAGACAATTAAAATTTCTAGCATCTCAATTTACTCTTTTTTTTTTTTTTTTTTTAAATAATTAGTTTATTATTTTTTAAAAGGGTACCAATAATTCTGTAGGGAACTGTCAGTGAAAGCTATAGAAAAAAATTTCATTAAAAGGTGTTATATCTCAGCACTTTTGTAAGAGAATAAAGTCATCGATTTCGTTTCTGTTTTTTTAGACTTATGCATCAGTTCCAAAGGAGCGCCTCCTGAGGCGTGTTTTACTGTCACAGTCTAGATTTCATGTGGAGTGAAGTAGCCCTAGATGACCCAGAAACTGATAGGGTTCTCTCTGGTCGCCTGCGCCTCCTGCTGTGTTCCAGCTGTTGTTCCGCTGCAGAGCTCTGACTAGATTAGTGCTCTTTGTCCGTATATGAGTGTTTGTGGCGTTTAGCGTCTCTTGGCTAAGAGCCTCCTAGCCCCTGAGCTTACTGATCCAGGATCAGGCCAGTCCAGATGTGTGATCGCTCCGAACTGACTACATCTTGCAGTTGGGGACTTTGTAAGACTTGCGGAGTTGTGCACCGATCTATCGGCCAGCTGATCTATTCAAATTTTCATTTTCATTTCGAAATGTCATAAAATTGCTTAGTGGGGACGCACAGCGGGGACAACGGAGGGTATATTAATTTCAACAGATCAGAATACATTCACCTTACACATGGCCGACCAGCCTTGTCACTTCCACTGTAATCCTTCAAAGTAAGAGCACTAAAAATACATTACTCATTAGGATTTTTAAACTTTGAGGGGAAAAATTGGAATCGGACGTACGGACTATAAAAATATATGAATAAGTGATCGGTCAAGATAATTGCAATCCGTGCACTTCTAGATTAAAAGTCCCACAGTGCATGATGATTTATGGCATGTGTGATGCACAGGTGTGACAATTTTTAGCACTGTGTTGCTGTGTCTGCTTTTATTTCCTCCTCACAGTTTGCCTGTGTCATCATGCTGCTGTTCCTGTAGGGCTCAGCTGCTAAACACAGGTTTCTATAGCTGTAATACAATTATAGCTGTGTGTGTAGGTGATTGTCTATAGTATGGGTCATTGCCTGATCCCTATGTTTGCCGTTCATACCTGAGTGGTTGCTTGTCATGATGCTCCGCTATTCAAGAACTCAATCTGTACACTTCTGCATCTCCTGCTGCATGAATCCATGTATCCATTTGCTTTGTGTCCTTTTTTTCCCTCTAATGGACATATGATCGTTGGGTCAACCAAGTATTGATCAGGTGCCACATGGATCATTGCAATATGCCCGCCCTCTGACAGCTTCAACCGCCTCTGCGCCGCCAGCGAGTGAGAGTCCCCTAAAGCTGGACTCATGATTGTTGTTTGATTCCAACTCCTACTGTATTCATCATCTTTACAGTACTGACCTGACTCAGAAAAGCGTTTATTATAATCATTAATTAATAGGAATCAAGGTAAAAGTTTGCGAATAAACATCACTTTGATCAGAACTTGAGGGTGTTTGCCCGGCTTTTTGAGGTAACGAGTTTTGTGTCTGATCAGTAGAATCTCTAAGTGGGTTTACATGGACAGCCTAATGCAGAATAGATACGCAAAAGACGCCTAATTTGGAAGAAAAAACTGCATTTAAACACCCCTTTTACGAAAGAAAAGTCCCTTTATGAATAAGATTTCATTCCTTAGCAAGGAGTTAGTCTAAGTTCTTTCATGAAAGCCTTTCCGATAGCCAGTCGCTGCATGTAAACGCTGTTTCTGCAAACTTTCTGTTTGAGTTGTATCTGTGCATGCCCAGCCTCGTGACGTAATGCTTTGTCATATTCGTCTTCTGGGCGCTTGTTGGCGGTCAGCGGTCAGCTCATCGAAGCATCATCGCCACCTTATGAACTGGAGTGTGGATCATCTGCGCGTGTCGGAAAGCTGTTTCTGATTAGATGAGTCGATGCATGTAAACACCGGGTCGGAGAAGATCACGGGTCATGTAAACACCGGGTCGGAGAAGATCACGGGTCATGTAAACAGGCAGAGTGACATTACAATTCATAAAGGTTTAATTCAGAAAGGGGAAAAGTGTCCCATGTAAACCCACCTACTGTTGTAGGACTGCGATGTGAAATGGAGAACACTAACGATCCACTGAAGATAAATATCCAATGCTGTTTGTATCAGGCTGTGACGGCTATTAATGGACCTAAAGAGCACTATAGAAGGAGTCCCCTGCAAAATCATCAAGTTCTGGAGGGCCGTCTGCCTGACTTCTTGAGCCGTTTATGTAAATACTGCAGACGTCCCTGTAAGGAATTAGGAACAGTTCATGATATTTTTGATATAAATAATGCTGACGATAAGGAATTTGAACAGAAATCCAAAGAACAGCGTTTTCATGTTGATTTTCCTCGTTTTATTACTGATAACATACAAGTTTATATGTATTAGATCACCGGAATACCTCAGTGTTTATTAATGTGCTGGCCCCTGGGACCGACCAAACCCAGTCTTACATCCAGGAGACGACTACAAAGAGCTGGAGGAGAGATCAAACGGAGGTCTTATCCCAGAGAACGCACTCGCACAGATGTTGCTTGTTTTGTGCACAAACATGACGTGTCGTTGTCGTTGAACCCATGGTCCAAACAGAGGTGGTCTCTACGTCACCTCTTTATGTCTCCCAGACACACAAACAACAATAATCTTTTCAGCGATGTTCCTTGATGACAGTGGACAGTTTGTACGGATGACTGGGGGTTCAGTGAGGTGGACCAAAAAATAAATCAAGCCTCTTTGTTTTGGTAGATACGGCACGAGGCAAATAGACTGTTTCTAAGAAAGCTAGAAAAAGCATGCTTTATTTCACCCTTACATTATTATTAGATGTCTCTTTTCCTTATCTTCTTATGCTCTCTGGCCGGAACTTAAATGTCCTTAGATTTTCCCTAAAGATGTAATTTGTTTCTTGCAATATCCTGAAGGCATACATAATAGTTCCCTTTGGTACTTTCCCCACATGACTGCTTATAGCTGCATAAAGATTGTTCATTTCTGGTTAATGACTTCATTAATTTACTAAATACAAGCCATTTATAAATCCTTAATAAATAGAGTTTTTTTGTAAAGTGGTACCGTTTGGTTGGTACAATAGAACTACCTTTTTATAAAGGATTTTTAAATGGTTTATAATTAGTTATAAAGTAGGTTGTCACCACTTTTCAAGTCATTACTTAATGCTTATAAACAGCTTATAACACAGCTCTCGATTTTTCTTTGTGGCTCACTATTTGGCAATGTGAAGTTCGGAGTCCAGATGCGTATGCTCACTATTTGGCAAGCATCAGGCCCTTGAAACCCTTTATATCTAATGAGTTATAGCAGTTTATTAATCATTTTTAAAGTGTTTACAATTTAATTAACTAAATACAAGCCATTTATAAATCCTCTCATTGTAAGGTCTTATGGTAAAGGAGTGCAGTTTAGTTTTGCGTTGCAATTTTGCAAGCACACAAAAACCTCTTCTCATGACATACCGATGTCATGTCGTCATCATCATCTCCCTGATTGATGAGTGGCTTCTAGTCTAAGTGGGAGTCTGATGTCAGTGCCTTGAGGATTTGGCAGATAGAATTCCCTTTTAGGAACAATTGTTGTTGCCACTACATTACTCTCATTCTGACTATGTACAACATATTACTGCTAGCAGCTCCAGCTTTATGAACAATAATTGAGTTTTCTAGTGTTTTTGTGTAGCATTAGATGCACCAGCAGATGCACTTGATGGTGAAGCTGGAAAAGACTTCATAGGCGAGCGTGTTGGGCGAGGTTATATTAAAAAAGCAAAATTGTGCTTCTCAACTGTCGACGGAATACTTTTTCCGGTGGCAATACGCACCTAAATAAACTGATGCTCCAGTAACATTGTTTTCCCTTTAATTTCTTTGTCGTACCGTATCAGTACTAAGTACCTGGTTCCCCCCATGTGCTACCATGGCTCTTCTTTCTTTCTTCTTTTTCTTTATTTTTACTTCTTCCTACCTTCTTCTGTTAATTGGTGATATAGCCTGCTGTAGCTTTCTGTAACTGCTCCGAAAATCCAGAACAAAAGGGCCAAAAGGGCTTTTTGTTGATATTATTATATCCCCGGTAAAGTTGGGGATATTATGGAATGGTCATCTTTGCCACGTCCTCAGATCCTTCTTGTGAAAGTGATAACTAAAAAACTATTTCACGCATCATTTACAAATTTTATAACACCATAAACCTTGGCGTGAGGAAGAACTGGATTGATTTTGTGAAAGATTTTATATATAAGAGACTAAGGGGAGCTTAAGCTCAAAATGTTTTCGGGCCATAATTTCTCAACCTTTGGTCCAAGGAGATCTATCTGTTATATCATCATATTATACTTCAATAGTTCATACTTCACTCACTCAGGGGAGCCTTTTAAAAAAAACAAACACTGTTTTTACAGACATTACTTTACATTTAGTTTGAGGCAGGAGATTTGGGGCTTTTCGGCGATAAAACCTTGTCGTCGGGGACAACAGTTTGGGTTTAGTTAATCAAATGAATTGACATGAGTAAAATCAGTTAGAGGATCTACCCTATTAGGTGCTGCAACTTAATTTAACGGTAATATTATCGGAGGAAAAGCACATCATCAAGGCAATATGGCCACAGTGTGTGCGAGGTCCTGGTTCTGATGATCCATAACTGTTCTGTCGGTGCTTTTTAGTTATGTTTCTAGGACTTGAGGATCAAGTGAAAAGTGAGATGCTGTTGTTATCATGGGTAAATCTGACCTGAAACCGCTGCAATATAAAAAATGGCCATGGCGCACAAAATAGTTCCCATTGTGTTTTTAATTGATATTTTGCACACTGTGCTGGAACAGAAATATTCATCAACACATGCCAACATATTTTTACTACTATTAATCTGTGCAGGCGTTGAGTGAAAATCTGCCTGAAGATCTGTTTCTCTCTTTTCTGCAGCGTTGGTACTTTGTCTACTGTAATGTTGATACTACACCGAATCGTTTTGATCACATACTTTTGACAACCTTGGTGAGACGGCGTTGATTGGAACTTTAAAGGCTCCTAAGAATGCGCAGATTTAAAGCCACGTCAAACATTAAGAAAAAAAAGGACGTTAATTGGTTCTGTGAAAACTTGCAGTGATGGTAGGAAAGTGGGGCTGTAGTGCGATAATGGGCACGAGGGGAGGGGGGGGATCAGTCCCACTGTGCAACTCACAACACATTAATGCATAGCTAAACGTGCTGCATAATTAATGCATGGGGTGAGACTGGGGATTTGAACCCATTCTGTCATGGCGCTGGCCTCTTGCCACAGCAGTGCTTTCCATTTGAGGTGAGAGAGAGAGAGAGAGAGAGAGAGAGAGAGAGAGAGAGAGAGAGAGAGAGAGAGAGAGAGAGAGAGAGAGAGAGAGAGAGAGAGAGAGAGAGAGAGAGAGAGGAGACTGAGTAGGAGTGGAGGGCCTCCTGGAGCATTCCAAGGTCAACAACTCCCTCCTTCTGTCTGTCTGCGGAGCTTGGATTGAAGGTGTAATGTTTTATGCCAGAGTTTCCTCTGAAGTGGCTGAGTTAATGAAAACACAGAAAGGCCTTCAGGAAACAAGACATTGCCCTTCTTTACTTTTGCCCCCAGTCTCCCTGTAACACTTGACCTTGTCTTCTATTCTAATCCATCCGTCAGCCTTCATCCCCAAAAAGTTGGCTACGTTATGGAATCGTCATCGCCATAGTAACACAATAGCTCAGAAACTGTTTCATGGGTCGTTTTCAAATTTTGTAACCACATAGACTTTAGTGGGTTGAAAAAAGTTGGTTGTGTATTTCTGTTACTAGGGGGATGATTTATCTCAAAAGGTTTTGGGGCCAACAGTTTTCAACAGTTTGTCCGATTTAGTCCAAATTTAATCCACTCAAGAAGATGTATTTGGATTATGTCACATTAGTCTCTAAGTAGTTCTTATTTTAGTCTAATAATTTATATTTAACTCTCTAGCGGAGCGCTTTTTTTAAATTTTTTATGAAAACACTGTTTTTCTGACATAATTTCTCAGCTGTTTGTCCGATTTAGTCCAAAATTGGTGCATATTAATCCAATCAAGGAGATCTATCTAATATTTGTCACATTTGCCTCTAAGAAGTTCATTCTACTCACTAGGGGGAGCTTTTTTGGCAAAAGACACTGTTTGACACTTTTTGGACATAACTTTCTAACCGTTGGTCCGATATGGTCCCAGTTTACCTCAAATTAAAGAGTGAACTTTAATTTGTCAAATATAACTATTAATAGTCACATTTCCCTCACTTGGTTGTGCTTTTTCAGACACATCTTCACATTTAATTTGAGGAGTCCAATCAGAAAGGGATTGCTTGTACTATGCAGGGTATTGGGGGCTATGGAGCCTAGTCCCTTATGCATTTTGTCAGCGTGTACATACTGACCAGCTGCGACATCTAACCATGTGCATCTGGAAGAGATCAATCCACACTGGGCTCAAGTTTTGGCTCCTACTGCTGCTACTTTACAGCTCCGAGCATAACCGCACTGATATGGTTGTCTCCAATCAGCCAGTAGGAATGAGCTGTAATCCCCCCCCCCTCACACACACACACACACACACACACACACAAAAACAACAATGCTGCCTTTCATCACCTATTAACAACAAGTAAGTGTGGTCTGTGGCAGGATATTTGATCTGGAAAACAATGCGTGTTTTTTTTTACGGCCCACAGTATGTGACTTATGAGAATGTAAGAGAAAAAGGTAAAGCCTAACAAGGGAGATAATGGATAGATTGTATTTCCTTTGTATCTTCCATCAAACCTCGTGTCTGTCATGTGCTGTGTTTGAAAACACAGTTGTTTCTTATTGTTTCCCAGCAGGTTCTGCCTTACGGGGCGAAACACAGATGTAAAAATGGACGTTCATAGACTCATACAGACACGAGACCAATCGCTCTTTCTCGTTTCCGCCTGATGATACGATGTCTCTCGATGTCTCATCAGAGGACACCCATAGACAACCTGTCCCTTCCCTCCGGCTATTTGCTTATATGTGATTTTGCCTCTCGTCAGCTTTTGTTGTGTCTATAGGAACAGGTTTTCTTTGAACAACTGTCGAGGAGTCTTTTGTTTTTTTCTCAGACTCAGTCGTGTTGGGATTTGGATTTTTTTTTGGGCTTGAGAAGATTCCCCATCTGCAAACCACCTTCTTCACCCGGTGATATCCCCGGTTTCATCTACAACCCACATCTGTGTTCTCCCATTTCCTGTGGATGTTTCACGTTGTCGGTGTGCCCACCATTATCTTATTCCCAGCTACGTTAAAAACTGAAGAACAACACGGCTCAGCTCAGTTGGGCTCAGAGTGACTCCCTTGATAAAAGAGAGGGATTGGAATAGTAGACCAGCCTGGTTCAATGCTGCCTTCGGGGCTTGTTGCTTTGTCTGTTCTTTTGTTGTCTGGAGGCAAAGCTTAACATTCTGCATTTGTACTTTTGTGGGTGTGTGTGGGTGTGTGTGGGTGTGTGTGTGTGTCCAACTTGTGCGGTCAGCGCAACAGACAGCGCAACGGAAGAACGCCACCATAAATACAAATGGCATTTTTCGTAATGACCGGAGAGCTAAAGGATTCATGACTGCCTGAAGACATGTGGTCAAAGTTTTTTTGTTTTTTTACATACAGATCAGCAATAAATACACGTACAGATCAGCAATAAATACACGCCTCCTCAGCTGAGGACAGAAAATGAGCCACTTCCCACCAATCTGTGCACGTAAACCCATCCATTTCCTGAGAGAGAGAATGTGTGAAGAAAAAGGTCAGGACATGTAGGAACAACCGCACGACCTGATGTAATGTGGTTAGCCGTTAATGTCTCTCAGTATCTATTACAGGGTAGGCTGACAAGTGTCTGATGTTTCCATGTACTTGGTGAAAAGAAGCATGGGGGGGCTGCGATACAAAGATGACATCATGCAATGACATTTTACCCACAGCAATGAAAGCCCGGCCTGATGAATGACCTCCCCTTGTGTTTTTCTTTCTCTTTTCTTCTACCCACTCTTGGGTCTCTCTCAGTTTCACATATATGTGGGCTACATGCAGTTAACCCATAAAAGGCAAAAATGAAGTTCTTTGAGTCCATAAATAGACAAACTGGTGAAGCCCCACCCACAGTATTACTATAACTTGCCATAATGAGGCAGCCACCAGCAGAAGCCTCAATGAATGGCTTGGTAGATCTCGGGTTGGACTTGCAGGCGGGATGAAAGGGTTTCAGCAGCCGCTAGTCACCACACTGCTAGGGTGGAGGCCACGCTGGCACTAACACTGGCTTGTGACTGGCGAGCCAGCCAGGGCTTGAGGCTGTAACTGGGTAAACAAAGGGAGGGGAGAGAATGGGTGAGACATATATTCAAAAGAAAAAAGAAAGAAAAGAGACATTGGTGGAAAATAAATAATAGGAAGGCTGTGGAGAGTTAAAGGCTGAGAGGGAAAAGATTAGGGGGTTAGCAAATTAACGGGTTATGCCAGAGATTTAATGGTGCATCTATCGGGAGAGGGGAGTGTCTAGTGGTGAAAAGGCGTGGCGTCCATGAAGCTGAGGTTGGGCAATGTCCCAAAAGTTAGAAAAGCACAATAACAGATATCTAGGAATGGAGGCCAGATGGCAAGAAATAAAGAATGAAATGAAAAAACCCTTCAGTGTTTATCAAACATGAGCTCATGTGTTGTGGTGGTGTGAAGCGATTAATACGGATGAGCAGTTGGTCCAGTAGATGAACCGGGTCTAAGCTGTCGTCCCTGAGAGCAACGGTATATCCACAGAAAGACCCCAATCCCCTGTGTTGTACAAGCAAACCTCCTGATTGAACTCCTCAAGTTAAATATATCATTGATAATCTCAAACGGTCCATATTGACTCAGGCTACATAATTCTATGAAGTCAGCAATATGCTCTTAGATCAGATCCCACAGTGACTCAATAATGCAGATAAATACCGTTTAACATGAATTATTTTTGTAAAAGTTCTGTAATAAAAGGAGAGAGATTTTTTTTTGTCAATTCATATGAACTAAATTTATAAAGAAATTAGATTTATGGTTGCAAAGTGACGATAAAAAGATGCATTTCTTTGCATAAAAGCCCCCCCTAGTGAGTGAAATATGAACTATTACAGTAAAATAGGGCAAATGCAAGTTAGATAATCTGGAAGTGGTTCGTATGAGGTCAATTTTGACTAAAACAAACTCAACAGTTAGAAAGTTATGTCTGAAAAATTAGATTTTGGAGATAAAGCTCCCCCTAGTGTCAAGAATATACAGCCAACCTTTCCCAAAAGCAATCCAGTTCTTTCTCACACTAAGGTCTATGAGGGTGTAAAATTTGAAAACGGTCCATGAAATATATTTTCCGGGGATATGATTAAGTTTTCGCCATTGACGGTGCAGTCAGTCTGTCAGTATGATGGATTGGAAACGATCGCTCACCAGGAAAGATGGGGGGTGTTTGTGATGAAGCCAAGCCTCTGAAGCCACTCACGATATGTGTTGTAGTTAGGGCGTGTTTGCTTGAGTGTACGGAGTCAGGGTCGGCTTGATGTATAGCCACAGCTGTGGGACGGGACAGGGAGACAGCTGGCAGAGCAAAGGGTGAGGGTAATGAGAAGTGAGTGTGACAGCCACAGTGACTCTTTTGTTCCTACTCACTTGCACCAGTCACGGCGAGTTGATGGCCGATCTGTGAAGTGACTGAGTCCTTTCACAGCACCTAGACCAGAAACACAGACTAGCTTTACACCAACACTCTTCACCCTGTGTGTGTGTGTGTGTGTGAGTGTGTGTGTGAGAGAGAGAGAGAGAGTCAGAATTGGAAATGGCAAGAGGAGATTTCCGCAAGAGTGCCCATAACGATCTTCCATAACGTCCGTTCTCTTGTGATGATAGTCATCAGCTGCTAACATAACAGTAGCGCCGGCGATGTTGGACAGCGGCCTGCTCGCCTATATGCTTAGGTAAAGAGTGTTGTTGTTTAGGGCTGTTGTTCTCTCCTGAGTAATGGTTTCATAAGTGGAGTCATTTTTTGCTTTGTGGGAGAGGTGTGCAGTGGGGCCTTTGAAGGAAATGCTGCCACAGCATGTGTAGATGTACAGCGCAATGCCACTTGAGACATCTTATACAAGCTTTAGTTACATCCCGGAAAGTTGGGGAATATTATGGGATTGCCACTGTCTTTATAGAATTTAGTGCGAGGATGAACTGGATTGATTTTGGCAAAGACCAGTTGCTTGTTTCTGATACTCGGGGCAGCTTTATCTCCAAACTGTCGGTCAAATTTAGTCCACATTTGGTGCATATGATTCGGCTTCAAGAGATCGGTCTTGTAAATACGATATTTTACTCTAATTGGTCATTTTTTAAAATGTTTTTAATCACTGGGTGGAGCTTTATGAGGAAAAATACAGTTTTTTTGGACATAACTTCCTAACCTTTGGTCAAATTTAATCCGATTTTAGTAAACATGAATTGACTTGAAGAGCTCTTTCTTTTATTTATCATATTCTACTCACCATAGGGAGCTTTCAAAACTTTCCCCCCCTCCGAAAAATACAGTTTTTTCGCACATCACATCACATTTAAAATGATCAAGGGGATTGCTTGAACAACCGGGTGATTGGGAGCTTTTTGGGGAAATAGCCTTTCTGTCGGGGACAGCCTCTTAGATCCACTTTATTTCATATGTCCGTTTGTGTTTTGGGTTTCGGCATCTATGTCCCACGAATGTTCACTTACATTTGTATTAGATAATAGACCCATTTTTCTTTCATACTATTCAACAGGTGTTATTTTCTCTGGAAACTCTACGTTACAGCGTCCACTCGTAGCACCGGGAAGCTTTCCAATGATGTGTTTAGGACTTCAAAAAGCCTTTGCAGTGGCTGGGCTCCTCCTCGGACTATCTGAACCAATTAGCTTAAGTAGGACAAGTAAAAATAGCCATAAATCAATCCCAAATGTTTCTGGGCTCTTTGCACCTCTTGATCTAGGCTAGCACAATCCAACAGAGGATAGAGTGACATTGCGTTCAAAACTGGACAGAACGAGCGGCAGACTGGTTCTTCAGTGGACGTTTTCATTAAAAATGTTACTGATGTCACTCAATGGAGACATGACATACTTTTAAAGCCATTAAAGAGGCAGCAGCGGTTATGGTTTGTTGAGTTATGATGATGATGATGATGTTATGACCTTTTGGTTATTACATGCTTCAGTGGAGATGATAATCCTCTGAGCTACTGAATTTAACTAAGTGGAAACCATGTTTCCATTAAGAGATGCATATGACGGCTGCATCAGTAGTTCATGGCAGAGCAAATGACCGACACACGGAATTGTCACATATTGTAAAAGTGTCGCCTCAAAAGTGATTTGAGGCGAGAGAAGGGGGGAAAAAGACCTGCAGGGCGAAGGAGGGTGGTGTATTCATCAGCAGGCTGGCGACAAGCCGTCAGACATCTTCACATTACATCGGGGCTTTCATACCATTATTTAAAATGACTTTAAAAAAAAAAAAAAAGAAAAACGTGAATGTGACACAAGCTGTATTAATCCTCTGGAGTCTGAAATCATCACCAGCTGTTTGGGTGGTGACAAGAAAAAAAGCCTCTGCTGTCATCCACACACAAGCTAACGCTGCTACAGTTTGACAGACACCACTTGGACTTTCACTGGAACAAGGTTTGAGGTCAGATGAGACCAAAGAGAAACAAACATCAAAGATGGGTGTGGCATAACAAAATAGTCATAGAGAAAAGCCCCCTCATCCCCACTCTGAAGTCTGGTGATGGACCTTTTTTTCTTCCAAAGTCCCTGGACATCTTGTTAAAGACAAGATATAATTGACTCCATCAAACACCGGCACACATAATAATTATGATTAATAATAATTTTCCTTATTTTTTATTTTATTTTTTTTAGATTTTTTGACTTGAGTTACAGGTTAGATTTTTGTTTATAATTTGAATTAAAGATCACGAGTCTAGACAAGAAAGACATTCTTACATGTCATTTTTCTCGTTTTTCTTTTTTTAAATGATGCCAATATTGAGGGCATCTGTATCTTCAAACCACCACCAATGTTTTCATACTCATAATATAAAAAACCCAACCGTGTTTAAGAAGTACGGGATAGCTGAAGCATCAAAACTCGGAGCACTAGCTCACTTCAACGATGCATACTGAAAGTTGGCTCAGATACAGATAGTATTTTTGCTGCAGCCCAAATAACAACGACTGAATTGAAACACACAGTGGCTGCTTGGTTCATTTGCATGTTTGTATCCTCTCATTCTAACATGGAAACGATTCTGCAATATTTGTTGGGAGCAGCAGGGAGCCCCATCGCATCAAAACAAACGCTCCCATTGTCTTACTAATTTACATCACCAAATGAAAGACCTTCACGCCACATGATAATCTTTGCACAAACAGAATTGGCAGAAACATTTCTAACAAACAAAAGAGGAAATCTAATTTATGTCGTCTAACAAGCAGCGTTCAGTCTCAATGTAGATCTTCTTATACAGAGTTCCCAGAACGCAGCAAATATATCAGATCTCTGTCTGATGACGTTTCATGGGAAAATCTGCAATGAAATGCCAGCATTCTTGACTGACTGTACTATACATCTACTTCCTGTGTGTGTGTGAGAATGAATTGGTCTGCCTGGCAGGAAATGGCCTGAAAGCAATCCTTGTTGTGTTTGCCTGTCCAAACGCAAAATAAAGCAGCGGCTCAGTGGCTCATGGTTCTCCGCAGTGGAAATTCCTTGACCCGGGATACCCAATCCTTCACATCCCATTTAACTCGATGGCCCTTGTGCCAGTACTGGCAGCACCGTGAGCAGAGGGAGTTAAGCTGCTATAATGGAACAAAGCGGGGCTGAAAAGCTTTCAGGTAATCGGTGAAAGAACAACCTTTTAGTTTTAAACCCCAACATAAATGGAGCTACTGGTATCTAAAATATGTACTTTTGGTATATCCCAGAAAAGCCCACCAATCCATTTTACAAGCTCCCCCCAGCGAGCAATATATGAACTATTACAGTAAAATACAATATATATGAGATAGATCTACTGGAGTTGATAACATGCACCAAATTTTGGTCTAAATCGGACCAATGATTGAGAAATTATGAAATGGAATCTTTTGCCTATAAAGTTCCCCATAGTAGTGGTAGTATACAAATGTCATTTTCCAAACTCAATCCAGTTCTTCCTCGCACTAAAGTCTATGTGGGTATAAAACTCAAAAAAATCATCCATGAAAGAGTTTTTGAGTTATCGCATTAACACGAAGAATCTATGAATGATTCTCGGCGGCGTGGAGGATTCCATAATATCCCCGACTTTTCTGGGCTAAAAGTGAGCAATAATAACATTGACAGTAGCTGGCTGTTTTCACTTCCAACTCTTTAAGAGAGAAAACTAAGTGCTAAACTTTAAGTCTCTATGAAAGAACTTGTTGAGATGAGAAGGAATAAGTGACAGCGCAAGAAGGTTGCATCATATCCTAAACTCGGTTTTAAATTGCACATCTGGAAGCTGGGGCCTTTCACCACACGCGCAGCAGGAGACACCATTTGTGGTTTTTAAATCTTTTTGAAGTGAATACATACATATTCATCAATTGTTTTTTAATGAGGGGGGGAAAAACTGTTGAAAGCGTAAACCGCATAATTTGAACATTTTGCTAGAAAATCCTCTTGGGATACATTTTTGTTTTTTAAATCTAGCACAGAATGTGACGCGTCTACAAGGGAGTTATGTTCTAACTACAGGTAGAGTATGTCTGCGTAAATAGGTATATTACCATTTTAATATCCCCCAAATGTCTGGGATGTTATGGAATCTTACTGGGATGATTGGGAATTTTACTTCCCAATCATATATCTGATTATATTATTATTTCACTATAAACGTTCATATTCTTCCCACCAGCTAGAATATGAACTACTGCTTTATGAAAAGCACCGTTTTTTAGACATAACTACACACTTAATTTAAGGAGTTCAATCAGGGCGATTGCTTGTTTAATGCAGGGAATGGGGGGGCTTTTCGGGGATATACTCTTGCTGTAGGGGACGACAGTCCAGGCCTAGTTCCAACACAGCATTTTAGAGGTACAGTATGTCTGAGAGGTGCAGCAACAAACGTCAGTCATCAAGAGTCCAATTCAGACGTCATACGTACGGCATTGTTTTAACTACAGTACGGTTTTTCCAAACAAAATAACAATAACACACTTGACAATCCTGCATCATTCAAGTATGCTATTTTGCAGAAATGTCGACTTTTTCCCTCTAAACCGAGTGAAACTAAGCCTTTATCTATGTCTTGGTTCTTGCAAAAATCCTGACTGCTCTATTCTGGGACATACACAAACTCTAGCCTGGCCAGCGCACTGCTCTTACCGGGGGGTTTGTGGTTTTGTGCGAGAAACTTCCTGTTGCACCTGCCTATTTGTTTTTCAAGCAGCACACACAATATGCCATTACCATGTCCATAATGAAGAGCTCCAACTCAGTCAGGGGATGGAAGATTCCTCCAGGGCTGTATTTGGTTCGCTGGCATGTGATAACCACTGTTTGTGTTTCATGAATGAGAAGCCCAGCTGAGGGGTGTTTGCTCTCTCGCTTATACACTTGCGGAAGTGTGACTATCGTTTCCATAATACCCTTTTGTCTGGTTCTTTTTCACCCCGCTGTCTGTGTATTTTTAGCATTTTGAAGAAGTGGAATTTCAGTCCCCGAGACATTTTAACTACTGACTAATAGGAACAGAACTAGGGCCATTATGCATTTTTCAGTCAGTGTCTACTCTTTAAAAGAATTTTGACCGTTTAAAGAAATGAGCAAACTTGATTTCCCACCTTCTGCATTTGTAATGATTATTTTTTCAAATCTCTCTAACAGTTTGCATAAGCCTGTCTAGCAGGTGTCTTGAGTGAAACATGTCTATGATGACACGGCGCTGGGTAAAAGTTATTATTATTTGCCCTGCTGTTGAACTTTTTATTAGTTACACAACGTGGAAACTGGTGCTAGTCATGAGTCTGTAAGGTCTGCGTTGTCAATGAAAGCGAGGCTTCATAACCAAATTCGACAAACGGCAGTTTATGTTTATTTGGTTGCTGGCCTTCTCTGAAATGCGCCCATGGTGAGTTTGATTGACAGATGCTTTGAGTCAGTCGCTGTTCTGCTAAAGCGGTCAAGGTCACTTTATGATGGAGGCGTTTTTCGGCTTGTGAATGAAGTATGCTATACTGGTCCTTCCTGGTGCTACAATTCCTCCTACCTCCTCCAACACACATGGAAATACACTCACACACTCACAGACACACACACACACACACACACACACACACACACATAGATACAAGCTTCCTAGCTAGACAATGGGACTATAAACCTGTTTCCATGACTTCTTTCCCCCCACCAACCAAAAATCAAACGTTCAACTCTGACTTGGTCATGTGACCGTGTAGGGTTTTTTTTGTTTTTTTTGTTAGTTCTGCCCATCCCTACCATACGTTCTACCCATCTGCCACACACAAACACATACTTAAGTTAACTTTTCCCTTGACGTGTCACTCCAGAGGGTCCAGTCATTGTGCGCTAATTGAGTTATTAGGAAACACTAATCCCCAACCCCCCATTACATCCTGAAGTGGAACAGTTGACTTTTTTTTAATCTTTTTCGCCGGAGTTCTTCAGTTTGTTTGATAATGGAATGTATTGCATAAAAACTACCAGATGGACTTTGTTGAAACTTAGTGGCAGTGCTGGCTATTTTACACAGATTAACCCATTACATTTTTGGAATGGATCGGGATAAAGGTATGTTCACAATATCCGTCTGGCATGCATAAACTGAGTATTGTCATATGGATGTGTTCAGGACGGGGTTCCTATCCAAGTTGTGAAGTTTGGGACAGATCAGGGACTAAACAACCGAGTAAAGACAATTTCGTGTTTTATGGCGAGACAACAATATTTGCCGCCTTATACCGTCCAGACCGTTGATCAAAAACTCAAGTTTTTGCAAACTTAGAATACTTATGGTCTTAACATGTCCATCACCAAATTCGAAGTTGGTAGTATGAAAACTGTAGGAGTAGATAGTTAAGATACAACCCCTGGAAATGCCAAGAATCCCCATAAAACCTTACATTTAATTCAAAATATTCCACTCCCTGGGAGGTTTTGCATCTTGAATCCAAGACTTTTTGGTTGATCCTGCTTTGATCTTCATGTGTACTAAATTCCATACCTCTAGCCGAAAAAAAATACATCCAATGGAGAAGATCTTTCAAAAATGTTAAGGGGCTGTGCAGTGTGATGCGTGCGCAAATTTTTTTCAAAAAAGTTTTCAAACATGGTAAAGCCCCCCAAACTTTGATTTTCTTTTAGTGGAAAAAGAAGAGGAAAATATGAATCCATACAAAAACAATAGTGTCCTCACATTGTCAGTGCTCGGGCTCTAATGAGTTGCAAGAATTTAATCTGAAGGGTTCATTCGGAGCGTTCATTTAGGAACAAAATGTTCTTTTAAAAAATCCAATCGTCGGATATTAAATGAAACTCCACAAGTTGTTTGTCAGCAGTCTCTTGTTAGAAACGCATTAAATTTAAGCTAACTTGTAAACTTTGCCAATATCAGTAATGCAATAAGCATCAGGTCTATAGTCTGTATTTTGATGTAGACTCTTAAATTGTTGCTGTGTATATTACAGATTTCATTCTCTTCCCTTCAGCATCCAGGCTCCTTTTTCCAGCTTTGTCATAATGGTTCAGCTATGTAATTTGATTACACCAAAGACTCCGCAGGCCTGCAGCCAGACCAACCACTGTGCAGTCTTCTGGGATACATATAGCATAGCTGACATTTTTATCTCCCTCACCCGCATCTTTAGCTGAGGCAATTTCAGCTTCAGAAACTGCTGTTATCAGCCTTGGAGTTTAATCTTCATGAAGTCGTCTGGTGAAGATGGTCAAATTCCATGTCTTCCATCGTAACTCTAGCAGTGTTCATGAAGTAGAAAATCCTTTTTCCTAATGATCTCAGCCTTCTTACCACTAAAATGCTAATTTATAATAGCTGATTGCAAGTCAGCATGCCCACAGAATGCTTTCTTCCCCTACAGCTAGACGATCTCTGCAACCTTGTTTTTTTTTTTCCTGTTGCTGAAGGAATTTCTGATGCGGGTTGGACCTTTTGAAGACATCACTGAGTCACGCAGTATCTCTGCAACTCGCCCCAACCAGAGCTCTCAGGTTTAGGGCGCCCAAGTCCACTGTGGATAGTGGGTGTTTGACCTGGATAGGTAGCTTCCAGCCGGGCTGTGAAGCTCCGAGCAGAAGGGAACACTGTCAGCTCACGAAGCTCATGGGCTCTCAAGCACGCATGCACACTTTTCATAAACAGGCAATAATAATGCTTCCAGGGTAAACACCTAATTGTGCATCTCTCTTATCTGTTTTTCAGCTCACCGCCGACCTAGATGATGGCAGATATTGCGTTATGTAAGGGAGAAGGGTGTTATTTTGATGCAAAAATTTAAAGAGATTGTGTATGACCCTAGAAGATCGCCCATTGTGTTTCTGTTAGTGAGGCAACGGAAGGAAAAATACGTTTAATAGTCACCTTACATAACACTCTTAAATAAGCAGGCTGTAAGTGCATAGGATTAATATACACACTGGCTGCAGGAAATGTTCCATAAGCACTTAAATATCCCAAAATATCACGATCGATCACGGAACATTGATAATTAGTGAACCATGAGTCACCGTGTTTCTAGCGGTGTTTCGTAACTGCCATCTAAAAACTGCTGGGTTAATAAGAACCCAATTTGGGTTATTTTGGTAACCCAGTGTTGGGTCTTAATGGGTCTGACCCAAGAATGGGTTGTTTTTAACCTGCAGAGTTGGGTTTTCTTTTATACCCAAGCCATAACCCAAGCCTACATTTTCGTCCCCGACAGAAAGGGTATATCCACGAAAAGCCCCCGATCCCCTGCGTTGTACACAAAGCCCACAATTGAATTCCTCAAAATAAATGTTTATTTATGTCCGTACTCAGTGTTTTTTCTTTTTCTTTTCCCTTACTCGTCCTCCATGAGGAACGTATGAACTATATATATATATATATATATATATATATACTGTAATAATTCAAATGGTCTATATTTTACTCACTAAAGGGATTGATTTTACAGGAAAACTTTTGTTTGGACAAAGCTTCCTCACCGTTGGTTTGATTTAGTCTGAATTTGGTTGACTTGATTGTTTACAGATCAAGTTGAACAGATCTCTCCTTGTATCGTATTTAACTCACTAGAGGAATCAATGCCTTTCACTTACTTTCTGGACATAACATATATAACTGGTATAATTGGACGATATCCCCTTAATGTTGGAGAGACCTTGTTTTTCTTTCAGGGATCTTTGGAAAGATCTTATACAAGCCTTACAAGTGAATATCAGATGAGGTTGACATGCGTGAGCAGTCCACTTCTGAATTCTTGACCCCTCCTTCCCTCTGGTTTCTCCTTCCTTTGGCCTTTCAAGGGTTTTGTTGTTTAAAGAATGTTTTTCTATGAAGAATGCCTGATTTAGATTGAGATTTTACTGAAATGTAAATGGAGTTGTTGTGATTATATCCGTTTGATTGTATTAGCTGTATCATTTTATCTTTCCTTGTTACGTCACAGACATGTGGGGGAACAGGGAATGAAAGAAAATCTGTTTGCTGGTGCTTGTTGACTGGAGCACAGATGGCGTAAGGATATCAGAATTAAAGAATGCAGCTGATCAACAAATACTGCTTGTTTCGTAACGAGCTGAGACCGACATTTTTCTCTGTACAAAAATAGACACTTGGAAAGCAAAAATAATATTCATGGCATGCCTGGCATAAGCTTGCTGTTTGAGGCAGTTTGTCGGCACTTATAGATCATGCCTTTTAGTTTGTTTCCCACTCAGCCGGAGTACTGTAGGACTACCGTGGGACAGGAAAGAATCTAGTAACCCCATTAGCTAAAGATTGTAGCCTGGGGGCAGCGAGACCCAACTAATAGTGTAAATCTGTTTGACGTTTTCTCGCCATAAGGTTAACCCAGGAGTGTTTGGTCCAATTAAGTAGCTGCCGCAGCTAGCAGTTTGTGTATGTATTACCTTTGGCTCTTATTCTCCTCTGCTGGTTGTTTGCTCCACAGGAAAGTTGGAAATGCCTCAAACATGCAACATTTCTGGAAACCAATATCAATATCATTTTCAAATGTTGCAACCTCATAGGCTTTAGTACGAGGAAGACCTGGATTGATTTTGGGAAAGGTCGCTTTCATGTTTTCAGCACTAGGGGGAAATCAATTGGACACAGCTTCGTAATTGTTAGTTCAAATTTTTAGCGCTTGAGTTGAATCTGAGGATCTCAGGACATTTGATTTGTATAAATAATTTTTATTGTAAAAGTTCATATTGTACACATTAGGGGGAGCTGTTGTTCATGAAAAACCCTTGACTGACTCTGATTGAAGGATATTTATAATAATTTGTGTAATATTTTACTACAGCAGTTCATATTTCACTCACTTGGGGAGTCTTTTATGAAATATTCTGTTTTCCTAACAAAACTTTCTAGCCGTTGGTTGTATATAGTCCAAATTTACCTCATATGGACCGCATCAACTCAAATTTGTCATATTTCACTCACTAAGGTTTTTTTTTAAAACGAAAAATTCTATTCGGAATTAAGCTATCCATGTAAACCCACCTATTGAGTCACTTCGGGATATGATCCTAGAGCAGACTGCTGACTTCATAGTAATAGTTATGTCGAGTCAATATGTGGCTGTTTGAGATTATTAATGAGTCACATTTAATCTGTCCAGTTCAATCAGGGGGACTGCTTGTACAACACAGGGAATTGGCGTCTTTTCGGGAACATACCCTTGCTGACGGGGCCTATTTTGATTGTTTGCAGATGGTCTGATCAGCATGAAGGACATGCATAAATGATGTTGCAATGAACTGCAAACTGCTCTTTAAGTGAGGCATTTGCTGCCGTCTAATATACACACTGCCTGTGATAATTAAATCACATTAAAACTAATCCATTCAGACTTTCACTGCCGACTGGACCAAGCAGGAATTTTGTCTCTCTCCAGTGCATTATCAATGTGGAAGTAGAGGGATTTCTGCAGGCTAATGCCTTTTGGTTTATTTATTTGTACAAAGAACGTAGCACATGTTTTAACTTAGCAACCACCAACATGCTCAGGGTCAAATAAAAAAAGGGTAACACGCTGTCTAGGGAGCTCCTGGTGCTTTTATGTTATCGCACACCTACATGTGAGCTTTTGTTTCACAAGGTGCGGTGCATTTTAGTATCCGAAACACGGCCCAGCTTTCTTTTTCAGACAGGAACCATTATAACTGACAGCGGCGCGGATCATAACCGGCGGAGTTCTACCATTACAAATAAAACACGTAATTCCTCCTCAAGAGGAATAAATGTGGATACACTTTTAAATAATTGATGTTCTCCCTGAGGTGTCGTTGAAATATTATCTTTGCCTCGCAACGTCCTCTGCGAACACACGGGGAATCTGAAGCTTCGTTTTTGAAACCTAGCAAAAGAAGCACAAAAACCGGAAGAGAAAGCTGGTTATGAAACAGTAATTGACCACATGACGTCATCACATACTAGATATTATGATCCACCTCCTGCATTAAATTCTACATTTTTGGGGATTTGAGTAAATACTCTGATCTCGAGCCATTTAGATGGAAGTGCCATCCAAAGCTCAAATAATGAATCACCAGTATCACAAGCAACTGGTAGCAAGGTGGTCCAGGGTCGGATGATGGATAATAACAAATAATTATTTTGATATTTACTAAGTTTGTCGTTGCAATTGAGGAGCCTGTCTGTAACTGAGAATGCAGAAAGGTAATGATTTATTCATCTGCTACTTTTATTCAACATTTAAGCATTAGAATTGGAGCTGTCCTTGCTTCTCTTCTACTTCCAGTATTTGCTGTTTCGGCGTTCATGTTAAACGAAAACAAGGATGTGGATTTTACATTTTCATGTAACCCCTATATGAAAATGTATAGGATTCCTTTAATATTTTATATTATGTTTAATGCTTAAAATGAGCATAGAAAATACAGTCAGGGTTTTTAGCAGGATTTACCTTGTTCAGATAAAGTGTGTTTTATTTAGATTTAGTTGATTTTTTTTCATGGCTAAGACCTTTAGTATCTCAGTGTCCGCTGTCAGCAAGGGTATAGCCCTGAAAAGCCCCCTTTCCCCTGCATTATACAAAAAAAACCACTGATTGAACTCCTCAAATTAAATGTAGCTCTTTAATAATTTCAAACACTCCATATTGACTCAACATAACTATTTAGACACAATTGCCCCCCCCCCCACACACAGTTAGTGACATTTGAATGATTACAATAAAATATGATATATACAGGATAGATCTCTTCGAGTCGATTCATACGCACCAAATTTGAGCTAATTGGAACCAAAGGTTGACGAGTCATGGCCGAAAACCTTGTGGAGATGAAGCTCCCTCTACGGGTGGAAATATGACACTGACACTTTGCAAATTCAATCCAACTCATTAAGGTCTATGGGGGTATAAAGAAATTAATGAAAATAACCCATGAAGTAATTTCTGAGTTATCATGTTCACACAAAAGAGCTAAGGCTGATGCGGACACGGCGTGGAAAGTTTCAGGTGCCCATTTGTGAAGAACATGAGTGTCTTTGATGAGTTGGTGTGGCTGACACAATTTAAAGGCCCAATTTGATGCATGGACTCGAGGAGATCTATCTTTTTATATACCATTCTTTACTCTAGTAAATCATATTTTTTACTCACCAGGAGAGCTTCTTCTTTTTTTATTTTGACTACAAACACTTTTTTTCAGACTGTTGGTCCGATTTAGGCCAAATTCATTGCATATGAATCAACTCAAGGATATATATCTTGTGTACATGATATTATACTCTTAATAGTTCATATTTTACTCACCTCTGAGTAAAAGAGGTGGAGATATCTCCAGGTTTGATTTGAGAATTCTCCGTAGAGCAGTACTCCCCAGTGTAACTAGAATATTACTTGTGAAGTGCCGCCAAAAACAAATCCTATTGAGAGCATTGAGATTTCTTTTTTCTTTTTTTTTAAAAAACCCACAGAATGGCGGTTTCAGACAGAGGCAGCAAATTCCGTGAGTTACAATTGTGTTTATTTTCTCTGCAAACGCCGCTTCAGCCAAGTTTATCCAGGCCGAAAGATGAGCTCATGATTTAAATAACAGCTGTGGCCCAACATCTTAAGTTAGGTCAACACTCAGCCCAAACGACAGTCGGATGAACCTTGAGTTATGAGTTCTGCTTTCATACCCAGGTCCTCTGAAACTTCTCAGTTCCACGGGCCTCCATGGAAGAAACACAGAACTACATGATGGCTCAACTCAGACACGGCACCGTCTTCTCAATGCCAATAGTTTGAGACTTACACTCTGTGAAGATATGACGTGTTTGGCTAAGTATCAGTGATTTTTGGTTTGGTTTGTATTTATGAGCCTCCTACAAACCAAATTTGATGTCAACCTGTGAGGAGTAAGCATCTATTCTTTGTGTGACGGATTGGAATGAAGATGTCAGATATGTAAAATATCTGACTCATTCTGCCAGCACTTGTTATAGAGTGCTCAGACGCCGTTGCATCAGTGGTGAGTGGGGTGGAATGAAAGCATGAAACACGGTCGCGATAATCCCCTGTTTGAATGTGAGCGGCAGGGCCAGGCCTTTTGGAGTGGCGTACTCCGGATACTCCTAGTTGTCACTTTCAGATCTCACTGAAATCACTATTGTGTGAACATAAAAATGGCTCTGAAAGTAGAATAATGTGCTGTTTGCATAAATCTCCGTTCTAATAGTGCTGTCATGAGAATGAGATTTAGGCCTAAGATTAATTGTCGTGCAAATAAATGTGATTAACGATTTAATTGCCTTTTTTCTGCCTATTTTATCCCAGGTAGACTCAAGCTAATCGCAGTGACATGATACATAAAATATGCTTTATGAAAAAGACGAGACATTAATTGATGCTGTCGTATTTATATTTAGAATCTGGTCTGAAGACCTCAGTACCAGCCAATCATCTGGACGAACAAGCGGTGGCCAATCCGTCAAAGATCCGTTAGCTGGGCGGAGATGATGGCTCGGTAAAGAAAGTTTGAAAATTTTGAAATGAATTTTTCTGCGAATTTGATAAAGAGGCATCATTTAATTTGCCATTCGTAGCAGGAAAGGAACCTCCAGATGGGACCATTAAACGTCAAATTTTGGAACACAACACGCAAAGTGATGGAAAAAATTGGCGGCAAGTGGTTCGGTGCATCATCGGCAGTTGCGCGCGTGTTTTATCTGGCTGTTGTGGTGAGGAAAGAGCTGAGTCTTAAGACAAAGCTCTCAATTTACCAGCCCATCTACGTTCCAACCCTGACCTATGGTCATGAGCTCTGAAAAGAGTGAGGTCAGGGATACAACAGCTGGAATTAGCCTCCTTCTAACGGGTGGCTGGGCTCACCCTTAGAGATGAGATGAGGAGCCCAAACATCAAAGGAAGATGGAAATATGACATTTCTACGACATTCATCTGTAATTATATGGAGGAATGGAGGAGCTTGTTGATTGTTGAAATTTTGTTCCAATTAGCTGAAATAGTTGTCATCAGACGGCAGATTACATTTGTTATCAATTTGTTTTGAGGGTAAATTATTGATTTGACATTTTGGGAAATGCAATTACTGTGTTTGCGTCACGCAGAGACAAGAATGAAAAAGGTTTATGCCACTCTTTGATCCCTCCAGCAAATGTGAGGCTACAGCTAGCAGCAGGTTATCTCAGATTAACATAAAAAGTCTAGAAGGAGGTGGAAATGACCAGCCAGACTCTGTCCAAAGGTTAAAATATCCAGGACACGTAAAGCTTACTACTGTCTATTCCTTATTAAACTTAAAATTACTCCAGGAATAAACTGTGTCGGTGCATAACCCCCAATATCTATTTTACTCTTCGACTGTGGTGTGGATTTATCTAACGGAATGTGAAGTGATCGGCTAATATTTTTCACCCGCTTTTCATGCTGTAATAAGATAATAAGATTAACCTTTTAATGTCCTGCTCGACTGTTTGGTTGATGAGATTTTGAGTCACAACTTCTTATTTTAAATGTGACTGGACCTGTTTATAATATGACTCAGTGGCCGCATTTATATGTGAAAAGAGAAAGGGGCCAAGGATAGAGCCCTGGGGGACACCACATGTCAAACGGGCCACTGAGGAGGAGGCATTCACTTTTAGCTATGGTGTGGACACTCTAAATACAATAATATAACTTGATACAAACACAAAAAAGTCTAAGAAAGGTCAAATTGCTTTTCTACAAACATAATTAGTAAGTAAGAGTTCATCTAATTAAGAATTCATCTAATTAAGAGTTCATCTAATTAAAACCGACTATTTTCCACGAAATTGAAAAATTGTGTCCTTAATAATTATAATTAAATAAGTCAATTTTTTTTTGTTATTTAAAACCTGCTGGACTAAAGAATTTGTCATTTTGTGGTAAAATTCATAGTGTCTGCGATATTAAATTAATAAATGTTCCGTAGCTTCTTTTTTTTTCTCTACAAGGACATTAAAGGGTTCTGGCTCCAGAAGACAACTCACTGGAGGAAAGGACCTCTATTGAGATGTTTATGAGATCTAATTATCCGTAATTAATCCAATCAGCTCATCTCATCAAGTGTTTTAATGCACATGGATGATCTGCTTGTCTTTGAATTTCGCCGCTTTTTTCTTCTTCTTCGTCTTACCGACAGACCTGCTTCCTCTTCTCTCGAAGAACGCCTACTTCCTCCTTCTGTTTGTCTGTTGGCACTCGCTTGGTTGCTCTTTTGCCTGAGGCGAGGCACAAGTCTTTGTCGATGGCATATGATGATGAAGGCACCCTCACTCGCAGGCAGACACTAAAGTTGCTGAGAAAAGATCTGCCGTTCTATTGAATTTGAACGGATTACTTGCACAGGAAGCAGGTTGGTTGGAGGCAGAGGAACTACCAAGCTGGTCGGCTGTAAAGTTTTCTGGGTGAGTCCCCATGTCAATGTCTTCACCCTGTACAGGATGTAGTGGGCCTCAGGGTGCGGCTCTGTGCACTCTTCTGCCTCCGCTATTATCCTGTGTGTCACCACGAGTATTGCGGCGTGCTGTTTTGCAGTCCGGACTACGTGATGTCTTGGTGCGTAGGTCACGTACTTGTTGGCTAATATGACCAGGTTTTCCACATAACCAGAGAAGAATGGAGATGCCACAAATCGGGATGTGCTTGAAGATAGTTGAGGCCTCGGGAGATTAGTCGGATTGTAATGTGGACTCAACAGTTTATGATTTTGGAAAGGATGAATGATGAGCGTGCTTCCACGTTGATAAATCTGCAGTATGGGAAAGCAATTACATGGCAATCATGGATTCCTTGCCAGACTAAAGCGCGAGCAAGTGTCTTCCTTTTTCTGTCTCATCTTTAAATATTCCTATGTTTCGGTTATCCGGGTGCCACCTGAGCACATCTAATTGCATCTGACTCACTTCTTTGTCCAAAATTGCTGCCTTGCTCTGCTCACAACACACTATTTAGTGTAGGCTTGTATACCTTGCCTCAGCGATAAACTGTTGCTGAAATTCTATGTGTGCAGATTTATGTATCTGGAACCGTTGCATAGAATATATCTACTTTGTAAGTACAGGAGTGGACTCCATTTTTGAGGCTGTAAGAGTTTTTGAGAGCTGTTAGTGCTGATATTTGACAGGATATCCTGGTTGCGGCAGTGCAGTAAGAAGCAGAGTGAGCTGCTGACTGACTCCCCCCCAGAAGTCACCAGTCACTCGTAGTATTTGGCTGCAATCACCGCATTCTAAAGGATACCATCAAGACAATGTACTCATTTGATGCTTCTGAAGAATATTTTATCAGTGTTTTGCTTGTACAAGTGTACATTTTAATCTTTTGTTGGAATCTAGGAGTCATATTGACAAACCCGGACCCAACCTTCAACCTTCCTTTCCTCCTGTCTTTGCCAGCCCATTGTCTTAGAGTCAGCGGCCCTTCCTGTGGGCTGGTTGGTGGCGGTGTAGCCGCGGTGTATTCTTGCTTTTTATTGAACAAAAAACCAACTGCAACACTTTCGTTTATACTCTAATTTCCCACTGATTGAAGTTTAAAGGCGATATTTTTTTTCTTTTATAGCTAAAAAAAATAGTTTGTCTATTGAAATTAATGTCAAAATGATAAATACCTAAATACATTGAAAACCTGGTAACTGAAAATCACACAGGAGGCTAGATGGGATCTGTTTTTAACCTTAAATTATTTCCCAGAAAAACCTGGGATGTCACTGAACCGACATTGTCACTGCTGACTCAGATCCCTGACTCAGATCCCTGACTCAGATCCCTGACTCAGATCGCTGACTCAGATCCCTGAGTCAGCCGGAAGAACTGGGTTGATTTTGGGAAAGATCAGATGTATGTTCTAAAAGTAGGCGGAGCTTTATCTCCAATAGTTAGTTTGATTTCGGGTACGACCACGTATGCCTTTTTTCTTTTTTTATAAAATCCAGAATTTCCACGTCAGAAGTGACAACATCAGAGCCAAGACCTACTTCCTTTGAACCCCAAAAAAAAATCACACATTTGTTAAAATTCCTTGTTACTGAACATTTATTCTTCGCGTGTTTTGGACTGCTTCACTCCTTCAGCGTGATGTTGCTGCAGATTGGCAGGAACTGATAAACACGAGAAGGACCCTTCTCTACGCCATGTGGTGTGTATTTAGAGACACACCGAAGCAGTGCCCGACTTTGTTTAGAGTCATGTTTTACATTTGTCTTGAGTAGTACTTTGTAAACAATTAAATAATATGCCTTTCCCTGTTTTCGACCTTCCTGTTAAATGGCGTCTTGATCTCACTTCTTTTCTTTTTTTTGAAGCGCAAGGAGCTCCTTGACCTTGCAGTGTAAATCCAATTAGAACATATTTTCTGTTCATTATATTGTTCTTAAAGTTAGTTACCAACTACTACTAGTTGCTTTTTTGCAATCTTCAGACTGTAAAGCCGACAGTTAATACATTGGAATAACATCACACCCGTGCTTTATTGTCTTGTAAATATCCATTCAACCGGGAGACCGGGGTGACCAGAGGCGGAACCCCCAAATAATGCCTATGGGCGTGTTTCATTAGTAAAGAGGTGGAAGAGGATCCTTTAGCAGGTTCTGCCTACTGCCATGCATGTTAATCCAGCGGATCGCACGCATGCTCAGTCGGTGAAATGTTCGCCTGTGGATTACACGTCAGAACTGGGATGTTATCAGCCTCTAGTTATTCTGTACAGATATTTGTAGCACCCAGAGGTGACGGTAGTGGAGTGTCTGCCGTCTGTCTGGCACAGTGCGGATCTTTGAAGAGTTTGCTTCCCCGAAGTGCCACATGCCAACAAAGGTGAGCATTTCCTCCCTTCTGTTGTTTATGAGGACAAAATGCAGTTAGTCTCCAGTGATGAGTGCATGAGCACACAGACAAGGTTCCCTGAGACGCATTCTGACAGTTTGTGTAGACATTCTTTTGGTCTGCAAACAACTACTACATCATCTGCCTCGACGGGTCTCAGAGCATCAAACAGGTGAAGAAGAAGCATTAAGTCCCAGGGCGGTATGGTTGCATGTTATTTGTGGGTTTGGTAGTCCAGTTGGATATATTGTCAAATTCTCTGAAGGGTCTGATCAGAGAATTCGACACCAGTGTGATATGTCAACATTTGTATGCAGAGTTTTTGTTTACTGAACTTCTTCCATGTATACAAGGAGAAGAAGTACAGATGAAATGGGTCATGTACCTTCATGTTATGACTTAAACACTTAATGATATGATAAGTATCAATGGCCAACGTTAGCTTCTTGAACTTGCTATGTTCCTCAGTGTGATTAAGTTTGTTGTGCCAAACGTTTTTCGGGGTTGTTCCTCCGCAGCTTATTTTGGCCTTACTGGTGTTACAAGTTGCGAGCTTTGTGTTTTTCTTCATTCACAGTGAAAGATTTCAATCTCATGTTTGCTCAAGCTTAGTGTGTCCGTGAGTCGTGAACCACGGACGTGGGTAGTGTGCTTGTAGCCGACAAGGAAACGGCTATACTGAGACTGATCGGCTTATGACGATCATATCAAAATTAGTCTCATGATGCCGATCGATCGACAGGCCAATTGATCGGTGAACTTTTAATAATAAGTTAAAGGTAACTGTGAATTTCTTTTGGTTGCCTGACACCGGAACTTCAAGGACCATTGGTGAATATGACTTAAACCAACATGAATAACATTTGAACTCCTGTTAAAGTCTTACGCTGAATAGTTTTTGTTATCCTGCTTACAAACCATCCAACCAATCAATGGACACAGGTGAAAAATGTATTTTCTGGGTAGAGGCAATGAGGTTTTCCCTCAGTGAAAGGCTACATGAGTCTGACAGAATGGGATGGGTTACATCGGTCAAGTTTAACACAACATAACTCCACTTTTGACTTCGACATGAACTTAAAGAGAAAGTTAATACCCCCCTAAAAGTTGTTATTTCCGATCTGTACTGCTTTTAATTCTCACCCTGCTGCATTGATGCACAGGTACACCCCAGGGTGCGCCAGTAACCCATTACATCACTGTTGGATGGGGTTGAAGGATCAGAGGAGCACACTTTTGACCCCGCTGAAAACACCTATCAGGGTCACTGGATTTGGCCGAGATGAAACGGGTAATAAAACACAGCTTTTCAAACTGGAGTTAAGTTTCTCTATAAGTGTGTGCGTTTTTTTTTTCTTCACGCACCTCCCTCAATGGTATAAGATGACCATCCTGTGGATACTGTGAGTGTAGGCGAGTGAAGGTGTCTCGCTTGGAGCAACAATAACTCAGTCTTCTGCACCATGCCGGTAGCCTTTTGTCTCGGCTCTCAGACAAAAGTTGGACCTCTTTTTGTAGGCTGACAACAAACACACACATAAAGGCCTATTGGCAAGACGGGCCCTTTGAAGAGGCATCAAAGTAAGAGCTAAAGGGGATCATTTTTAAATCCCCTCAACAGACAAACTCACACATGCGCTCTATATGCCCAAACAAAATGCAGTTTTTGTTTACTGTCTCTTGAGTTTTGTTTCCTAAAAGTCACCCAATCAAGCACTATTCAGCTCTATTTATTTTTTCCCAGCGAAGGCACACAGGGTTTAGCTCTCCAAAGCCTCCTACATCACACCATATAACAAAAATTTACACTGAAATCAAAGATATATATATATATATAATATTATTAGAATTGCTTTTAGCTAGCCAGACGCACTATGGTTAGCTTCCAGCTAGCGTTAGCTTAGCGACACAAAGTAAACTGCCCATTGAGTCATTTTATGAACACTTCGACATTCCCAATGTAGAAACCAACATTTACCATACATTAGAGAAGTGTAGTTAATCAGTTGATCCAAATAAAAGAGTGTGTGCGATGCATGACGTCAGAGAAAAGCAGAGCCTAGAACCATCAACCGTTCAAGTGCGCAAAAATAAAATTGTTCATTTCAACATTTGATGATCAATATGGATAGAATTCAAATCAGTATGGCAAATACCAAAACAACCAGATGATTAATAACTTAAATTCTTTTAACATCAGAAACCCTCAACCAGCCGACCAAACATTGGGTGATCCAACCCAGTTTGTGTCTAGTTAGCATGTGTGGTCCATGGATCACCCTGCTACACCCATCTTCAGCCATCGCAGTGGCTGCTCAGCTGCACCAGAGATTTCCTTGATGGCTCTCTTGCTGTGCAGTCCCCTGATTTCAATCAGGTTGAGGAGTTATTGGTCGGCCAATCTTCTACAGTGGACCTTGATGATTTTGCATCGAGTCCTCTATTCACTGCTTCGCCTCTTACTCCGCCCTCCTTCTCTCAATTACCTCTTCCATCGTTGTTTTTTTCTCACAGCTTACAGTCAACTCCAGCATCTCCACTTTTCTCCTCCTTGATTGAGAAAATAGAACCTAGTCCAGCCTGAACGTGTTCACTGCTATGATATCTAAATGTCTGCTGTCCCCCTAGGTTGGCTTTCAGTTGTCCGTCTCAAAATGTTGTCGGAAGCCTCCTTGCTAAATTTGTGAACTGTTTTGGGTTCTCTCCGGCCTTGACTAAAGCGAAGGAATGCCTTCTGGTTGTTGCTGTTAAAAGTACTGGATCACGATTTAGAACTGTAGTTTCAAATTGTTTAGAATAGTCTCTCTTTTTGTTTCTTCTTTCGAGTCTAAAAATCCATTTTTATCAATGAACTGGAAAATGCCCCTTCAAAAATAAGTACATACATACTGAAAACGAGTGACACTGTTCTAGATTTAAGACCATCATGTACTTACATTAGATTGGAAAATGATATTTAATCATTTTAAGGAATTATGACATTATGTCAACTGGAAATACTCCAGTACTACATTTAGTATTTGAGATATTCTCAAGATTGTTTCACTTTACGAAATGTCCCTTTATTGCACTGAAATGTTGCTTGTTTGTGATTTTGTCTTATAACAATGCTTTGAGATATTTATGACTGAAAACAAGAGAAATACACTTTGTAAGATTTGGAGTTTTTCTTGTGTGTGGAGAAAGCTGGCTTGGTATAAGTAACTATTTTGAAAAAGTGGTTGTGGAGATAGGTGGCTGGTTGTTAGAGGAACTACTGTAGCATTCTCTTCAATAGATACTGTACTTTTTAGAAAAAAATGTAAGAAAATAAGTGCTTGGATTATTGGTTTCTCTCGTTTGCTTGGTAATTAAACAAGTTGTTAAACAAAAAATACGGATTCATTCCCTTTAAGACAAGACTCCTGGGAAACCAGGGAGAGGTTTTTAAGTTCTTTATAGTTTTTAAGAGGAGCCGTAAACCCTGGATACAGAAGGTCACATCAGATTTTAGTAGCTGTAACCAAAAGAGCTTGATAAGAACATCTGATCCTTAAAAGATCCATCAACACAAGCAGCGGGAAATGTTTAAAAGCTTAGTGAAAATAATCCCTTTGTATTTAAATTAATGCAGGAGAGGAAGATTTGGTGAGAGAGAAACGGCAATAAAAACTGTGGTTTGACATGTTTACCTCAGGGGAGCCTACTGGAGGTCTGATGTTAGCTGTTTTTAGCATACATCTGTCAGCTCTGAGTCAAGCATCAAATAAATGAAAAGAAGCAAGGTCTTAGTCGATTGTCTAGAATTTAAACATTGGCAAAGCTTGAAAGGAAGTTTGCAAATTAAAAGTGTGTTAAGAGACTTCTCTAAGCTTTGAAAGTCTGAGGTTCATTATTGCTGAGTGCTGGTGATTCTGACACTTTAAGACTTTGCTGCCTCATGTTTTCTCAGATCATCAGGTTTCCTGTTATGCTCTGAAACTGCTCTCTTAAGAGTCCTAATGGATCTGACTTTAACAGTTGATTCAGGAAACGCTGCTGTCCTGGCGCTCTCAGACCTAACGTCTGCCTTCCACGCTGTCGCGTTTGGGAAAATTGCGTAGGAAATGTAGGTGCTGCCTTCAGGTGGTGTCAGTCCTACCCAACAAACGTCTCGCCTTCGCTGCTGTTATCCTTTGCATGTGGCATTAGACCTGTCATCCATTCAGCGCCTACAGCTGGTTCAAAATGCTGCGGCTCGCCTCATAAATAGAGAGAGGAACCAGAATACACCTGTGCTGCCCTCCCTCCACTGGCTTCCTGTCCATGTTCTCTCCAGCTAGAGCACTGAGGTCAACCAAAGAACTAATCCTGAAACCAGGCCTAAAACCCAGGGCGAGGGAGCTCTTGCAGTAACTAACCTGTAGAAGAGCTGCCCACTCCATATTAGATTGTTATTTCCCCTATTTGGCCTTCCCATCAAGATGAGTTTTTGCTATTATTATGATGAATTGTTGCTTTCAACCTACCCTGAACAGGATAAGCGGTAGATAATGAATGAATGAATGTTTCTTTCAGCCTTTCAAATGTGCCCTAAAAAATAAACTTTGACTTGATATGACTGAGGTTACAGGAGGTGTTAGCTGGAAAGGTTCAATAGCTTTAATTAGATCATATATACACTCTACCAGACATGCCATATGTTCTATATAAATCTCTGTCAGAACCAGCCGGCAAATAATTCAGTCATTTGTGCTACAGCAACTCTTCTATGTGATTGAAAGACACAATATCCTTTCCTCCCCCATGTGCATGAGTGAGTCCCGGGCATCCCTGACTCTACCACTGGTTCAACAGTTGACCAATCATAGACCACTTTGGTAGGTACGCTGCAGACCGGGAACGCTGGACAAGACCTACAGATTCTTGCCGACCCTTGTTAAAGTCATTCAGATGCTGCCTAATATATCCCACCTATGATTCTGCTGTAGAGAAGTAATCAGTGTTTTTCTGACATCACCAGTCGGTAGTTACAATGTTACGGCTGATCGTGTATATATATATATATAGATATATATATCTATATCTATATATAGATATAGATATATAAAAAATGGCATTTTTTTATTCTCATTTTTCCATATTCTTGACTGACTTTCAATGTCATCATTTCATTATCACTTCAGGCGTCACTTTTCTGCCTCAGTCGTTGCCTCTTACCTCTCCCTCCACAGCTCCCTCTCAGCCTCCTCTCATGTTCATGTTACACATCATGAATTATTGAGGTGAAACCCAGCACTGTCCTAATGCCTCACAAATCACAGCCCTCCTCTCCTCCCCTGTTTTTTCTCCCTTTACCTCCTCGCCAATCTTTTATTGATGGCTTTGTTCCGCAAATTCGACCTCTGGCAGCAGATCAGATCCCAGGTTTTCTGGGGGTAACGTGAGATTTTTGCCCCTCCTTTGGTGCTTAATCCTGAATAATCTTGACCACTTTAACCCAACGGCATATGCCTTTCTGGTTTCAGCAGGTGGGCGAGTGTTTGAAGTTAGATTAATGCACACATTCACAGATTATACCTGGCTGGACTGGAGCTCCGTCACACGTTTGGTATCATTACAGTTTATTAGTGCAATTAAACCAACTGTTGAATATGTAAAAGTTATAGTGGCGCACTTGCCAGGAAGCGGAACAAAGATGGATGAGAGCATGAAGGCAGAATCAGGGGACACAAAGAATGAAGAGTGGAAAAGAAGTCAGCAAGGAAAGAAGAAGTCACATCCTGAAAAACAGCAGTAAGAGAGATGGAGTGAACTCTCAGTCGAGTTAGCCAGTTAAACCCTCCGGCTAAGAGGAAAATCGACACTCAGGTTTGCAGCAAACAGGAGCTAGCTTGATAACAAGGTTGCAACAAAATGCCAAAGATTGGGTTTTGACTCAGAGCCCCCCTGGCTATCGTAAACAGCAGGGTCTCTGTGGAGTCTTAAAAAGTGTAAGATTTCATAATATGGATTTTTGGCCTCAAAAACACTCAAATACTGCATGTGGTGGTATTATGAATTATTTAAATGCAATGTTTGCATTTTATTATATATTTTTTTAATATACAATTCCCTATTTTTGTACATACAGCTCAGAATTAAATTAATTATATCCCCTATAAAGTTGGGGATATTATTGACTTTCGCTGTCGCGTCCACCGCAGATCCTTCAAAGATCCTCAAAAACATGGATCATTTTCAAACATTATACCCACACAGACCTTAGTGTGAGGAAGAACTGGATTGATTTTGGGAAGATGTCAATTGCACATTTCTGCCACTAGGGGGAGCTTTATCTCCAAATTTGGTGCATAAGAATTCTCTCGGCTACATCTATCTTGAATAGATCGCTTTATAATAATAATAATAATAATACATTTAATTTATAACAGACTTTACATTTTGATCAAATCTCAAAGTGTTCTACACTTATAGTTTCCATATTTTACTCATAAGGGGGAGCTTTTTTATGAAAAGAATTTTCTAACAAAAAGTCCCCTCCACTGGTCCAATTTAGTCCAAATTTGGGGCATGTGAGGACATCTATCTTGTATTTTTTCTTCGTATTTAGTCTTCTCCTTCCTTGTCTCGCCACGGTGAATCAACTGTTTCCATCAATAAGTCGCTACCCTGCTGGCTAAAAGTACCAGTGAAGGTATTTTTTAACCCGGGCCCCAATTGTTCCGGTTTGTGTTCTGCATACGGATTTGGCATTTGTTTTACGCAGGATGTCCTCCCTGATGCAACCCTCCCCATTTATCCGGACTTTGGTCCGCCACAAGAAGTCTGGATTGTTTGAGATTATTAAAGAGTCACGTTTAACGTGTGGAGTGGAATCAAGGTGATTGCTTGTACAATGCTGGGGATTGGGGGCTTTTCGCGCCTATAGGGACGACAGTTTGTTTTGGGAGTTACTGGCATCCTGATATCAGTCGTACATTTCGCTTAAACTCACTCCTACGGGCAATTTCTAAAATCCTGAAAACACTCACGATGGCACGAGAATATATGGAGACAAACGCAAACGCCGAATGGAACAGCTTGTTGCTCACAAGCAGGAAAAACATGTTGATCAAACGACTTGTTGACCATTTGTAGCCTTGTTGATGGTGTTCTGGTGTGTTGTAACACTGTTTGTGTGTGTCTCAAATACATTTGAGCTTATTTTCTAGGAACATACTGCTGCTGTCAGCAGTGAGATAGGTGTGTGTCCTAGTGTGTGTGCGCCCGCATGTGTGTGTGTGTGTGTGTGTCTCCAATCAATAAGCCTCAAGGCCGGCCATCTCTGACTCATCTCATTCTCGGAAGACGTTGACAAGCTGCTTGGAATACAAACTCGTGCCAGTGTTTTCTGGAAAACCAAAGCCAGGTTTCTCAGCGGGAGGGGTGGGCTCATATTATGACTTCAAAGAGAGACACATTTTCCACGCTCCATGTTAAGTTTCATGTGTAAATCATGTTTATTACAAATTGGGTCTTTATTTGGAACTTTGTTGTGTATGATATTGTCGTAACAACAGAAATTACCAAACTAATTGCAGGAATGTGGCAACAATAGCGACAACAAAGTTTGACTGAGCAGGAAAATAAGAAGTCAGACGAGATATAAATGAAGCCACATTACTTCTACCGCGTAATTATTTCCCTCCTACCAAATAAGTGAGGACAAGCAGATGGGAAGAGGTTCCATGCATATATTTTTGTGGCATATTTTGTTTTCCAGAGCATTCATTCAGAAATTATATATATATTTTTTTTTTTGCATTACTATAATATATTTTGTAACTTAATTTGATTGGAATGAAATACTTGTTGATAGTGTTTCAGCTCTTTTTTTCTACACGAAACTACTACATTAGCCACTATAATTTAATAAATACAGATGTGAAGTTTGCTTTGAGAGTTCTGATAGCGAAGTATAGAGAAGACCAGAAGGAGTTAAATTGGTTCTTTGTGGATTTAGAGGAAGTGTTCCAGTGGAATACTGAGGGAGGAGTTGTGTGTTTGGAAAAGGATGTGTGGAGTGACAGAGACGTATGTCAGATTGGTACAGGATATATGTGAGAGCAGCAAGAAAGCGGTGAGGTGTGCATTAGGAGAGAGATGGGCTCAATGAAAGGGTCGGTTCTGTGCCCCTTCTGGTTTGCTATGGTGATGGAGAGACTGACGGATCAGATGGATCAGTCTCCATGGACTGTGATGTTTGTGGATGACATTGTGATCTATAGTTAGAGCGGGTAGCAGTTGGAGGAAAACCTTGAGAGGTCGAGGTATGCGCTTTAGAGAACAATAATGAAGACAGAATAAATGTGTGTGAATGAAAGGGAGGCAGGTGGAACGGTGAGGATGAAGGAGTAGAAGTGGAGAAGGTGCAGGAGTTTAAGGACTTGGGGTGAACTGTTCAGAGCAACAGGTAGTTTGGAAAAGAAGTGAAGAAGAGAGTGCAGGCAGGGTGAGGGGGCGGGGAGAAGAGTGTTAGAAGTTATCTGTGACACAAGAGGAGCAGCAGGAGTGAAGGGAAAGGTTTCCAAGATGGTGGTGAGAGCAGCTCAGCTGGTTGGTTTAGAGACGGTGGTTCTGATCAAAAGACAGGATGCAGAGCTGAAGATGTTCAGATGTTCTCTGGGAGTGAGGAGGATGGACAGGATTAAAAAGGAGGACATCAGAGGGACAGTCCAGGTTAGACGTCTTGGAGACAAAGACATACAGGCGAGATTGAGATGGTTCTGACCCGTGAAGAGGAGGGATAGTGGATCTACTGGTAAAATATGCTGGAGATGGAGCTGCCTGGCAGGAGAAAAAGGTGAAGACCAAAGAGGAGGTTCCTGGATGTGGAGAGGACATGCAGTGGGCCGGTGTGGCAGAGAAAGAGGCGAGATGGAAACAGATTGCCCCGCCTGGCGACCCCTAAAGGGAGCCGATCCTCCCATCACTCTTCCTGCACACCTCACTGCTGTCATGCTGCTCTCATACATATCTTGTACCGCTCTAACACACTCCTGTCACTCCAGACGTCCTCATGCAATCCCACAATTCCTCCCTCGGCACTCTGTCAGACACTTCCGTACACAATTGGAAGATGAAAAGTCAGAGGATGGGTACGTAATTCTTCATGAGGGTAAAACATTTCACAGCAATTCTTGAACTCTTTGTCAAGATATTTTGGACCAGACGTGAGTGAAGGCTGACCGACACCATCAGATAAATCCCTACATCCACGCCGCTATAGAAATCAAGACGGTCTGTATCCATAAGGCTGTAGCCTTATGGTCTCGTTTAGCTGTTTCTCTGTGGCGGAAAGGATGATCTTTGCATAATATTTACATGCTATTGTCTGTGGAACATATCTGAATAAATCACTCAGATATGCAAATTGTTGTTGTGCTCGGTTAAGGCTTGCCTCTGAGAGATGCGTTTCTCACTCTGACTAAACTGCTGCTCATATTCTGTTAAATGTTCTTTTAAGGGATTAGCCAGAAAGGTGTAATGAGTGTAGGTGTGTGCTTACCCAAATGTTTATTAATGCGTCTGAGAGCTCTCTCTCTCTCTCTCTCTCTTTCTTGCATGAGGTTGAAGAGCAGAGAAGCACAGTGGAAGGTGAACATGATATTTTTTCTGTATTTAACACATGTTCTAAAACCTTCCTAATCTGCTATAAACTTAAGCGCGTCCCAGTCGAGAAATTCAACATAGAAGGGCAGGTTGGAGAATATTCTGGCGGGGGGGGGGCGACCTGTGACGAACGTGACGTGAGTGTGGCACAAGCTCTGCACAGAAAGACGCATCCACATCTCGAGCTATTGATACTGCAGCTGCCATGGAAACCGTCCAAAGAATAAAGGCTATGTGGATCATTATGGGATGACTCACTCACAGCGCCAGGCCAGCCTTTATTACGTAAAATATCTTTAAATGACACATGCGCATCAATGGCATACATGGATACCCTCACAGGACTGTACCCTCATACACCTCCTTGTGAAAGTACACACTTGTAGTCGTCATGCACACATGTTCTGTACTGTCTAACAACACTCGCAGTACTCCACACAATACTTTCCTGTCAGGAATTAATCTGAGCCCGTCGTAATGTATTATAGATTGAGATTAAATATGTAAACAAGCTCTACCAGGAGATAAGATGATCTGAGCTTTCTAGACAGGCTTGAAGGGTGAATTATTGAAGCCTTGCTCAGCTGGATTTCAGGATACTTATACTACATTTTCTATTTTATTGATGTGCATTTGGTGGATTTCAATGGAACCCCCTTCAAACAGACTTGATGGTTTAGCTTTTTGTCAATCATTCATACTCTAATATATCTGGTAACATGTCTTCAAATATTAGTTAATACACACATTCTATACGTACTTGCATGACAAAAGAAGCTGCTGCAGGACCTCCCCGAAAACTTAATCAGACACTCCAAAATGAATCACCCCGAGGAATATAGCAAGTTTCAAGAAGCTAACATTAGCAGAGCGGCTAAAGCTAGCGCCAGCCACGAGCCCTGAAGTACCTTGACAAAACCAACGTGTAAAAAAATACTGGACTGAACGAGGCTTACAACGATTTATTTTCATTTCGGAATGTCATACAATTGGTCTAATAAAGGGTGATGACGGAGGGTTCATTCAATCCAGCAAGTCAGAATACATACACAATACCACTTATTGTTGTAATCATTCAAAATAAGAGCACTTAAAATACAATATTCATTACAGTTATAAAACTTTAAAGAAAATAAATCAGCATCGGCCAAAATCTGAAAGGGCCGGTCAAATTTACTTAAAAATCTGTGATCAGTGGTGGAATAACCCTTTAAATCAGTGGCATTTGGAAGAAAGAGAAGTTCTGTACTTGTAACTTTCTTAAGCTGCCTTAAAGTCCTGCACACATATTGTCTCTTATGGCTGCGCTGCTTCATAACATTAAATGAATAAGTCATGGGACTGCTGTCGCAAACTGCAGAACTGCTTGCAATTTAGTTTTTTTTTTGGAAAGTGCCCATAAAATCTTTGCAAGTTAGAACAAATTAAATTAGGCCACCGCTGGTTTTGTCTACTCTAATTAGTACAAGGGGTTGTTTTTCTTTTGAACACTGGTATGTACCGTCATCCGGAGGAAATGCTCGGCTTTAAAGGTCAACCGTGACACGAACGCCTCATTTGTCTGTGGGCTACTGTCTGCAGACTGCAGGTATCGCGTTAGTGGGTTCTGTACGGCAGTAGAATTGAAGATGGATCATTAAGCATTGTGTCAGAGCGATGGTTCTGGCGTGAAACCATAAAGGAGAAGCGTGTGTGCTTTGTGGTTGCATAAATGCCGTTGAACTGATGAAAGTAGGCAAAGTGACTCGTTTCTTTGAAGCTAATGTTGTGTGAACGCTGTTTTCTGTAGCTTCAGCACTGAACCCATTACGCCTTTTCAACCCTGCTCTTGTTGACTTTATCCCTTTGTCATATGCACTAAGATTTTTTTAAGAGGACTCTCATGCAGTCAAACATTGTCTGAATTAAGTAACTCAATATCGCATTCCATTTTTCTTCCCCTCTACCTCCGCTTTCCTTCCCCTCTCCCTCCATCCTCTCTTCTGTCGTGTCGTCATGCAGGTTTGGATGAGCTTCCTCCAGTAGTCGTGACAGAGGTGTGTGTGGCAGGGAGACGCACACCAACCACCACATCCACCCCACACACCCCACGCCACCAGAGCCATGCCTCCACCATCAGACATCGTCAAGGTGGCCATTGAGTGGCCGAAGGCCTACCCCAAACTCATGGAGATAGACCAGGTGGGTGTCACAAAGAAACACACGGAATGTTTTATCTGACCACAATAATACACAAGTAATATACTGTTAAAGAGGTTTGTGTGTGTGTGTGTGTGTGTGTGTGTGTCTGTGTGTGTGTGTGTGTGTGTGTATATGATTCATGTTTGTATTGTTTTTTAATTACAAAATTGGTATCCGTAATGGGGACCGGCAGCAATGACGATTTCCTTATATCTCCTTTTTGGGGATAAAGTTCTTATAATTGTTGAAAACAGTCCAAACATTTATCGTGAACGGACCCTCACCGCCCTAACCTCCCTCGATACGTCATCGCCGCGGCCGCCAATGATTCTTTGTGTTAACGCAATACCTCAAAAACTGTTTCATGGGTTGTTTTTAAGTTTCATATCCACATAAACCTTTGACCCTAAGAACTGGATTGATTTTGATAAAGGTCAGTTGCCTCTTTCTGCCACTAGGGGGCACTTATTATCTCTAAAATCATAGTTTTCGGGCAATAGTTTCTCAACCGTTGGTCCGTTTTTGTCCATATTTTGTGCATAAAACTCGAATCGAGGAGATCAATCTTGTATATAATATTTTATTATAAAAGTCAATATTTCACTCACTAGGGGGCGCTATTTATACATAAAATTACGTCACATTTAAATAAATTCTTGTCTAACGCAAAGCCTCAAAGGATAAGGGTCAAAGGGACTCTTGTCAGGAGCATATCTCAAAAAACTTACATTTTAGCTTCTCCATAACCAATCTTTACATCTAAATGAACCATTTTGACAAGTTACGCCTTTTGATATTTTATTTCTGCATATTTCCTTTTCGAGTTTTCATGTTGACGCTGAAGGATGAGGTCATCTTCGCCTCAGCAAACGATCAACATGTAAACTTCTCCAGGCTCACCAAATGAAGGGAGGAAATGTTGGGATGGGGAAATATGGAGAGTCTGGTTTTATTTGCCAATCAGGGAACAAAACATTTCTTTGGCAAGCTCCTTCTTTTAAGATGGCCCCGACTGTCACTTCCTGTGCTTGAAAAGACATCAGCGGCTGCCAATTCAATTTCCTTCCTCATTCAAACAAATGCTACTGGTTCAAGTGTTTGCTTCTAGCCAATATTGGAGAGTTCTTTTCTAATTGAGTTACTGCATTTTCTGTGCCGGAGGTTCACTGTTTTGTGTTTTAACTGCAACTACACCAATCAGCCATAACACTGACACCACCTGCCAAACATTCTGTAGATCCCCTGCGATGAACTGTGTGTTCTGACACCTTTACATCAGAACCAGCACTGACTTTTTCAGAAATTGCCCTGCAGTTACTCTCTGTTGGATCAGATGAATTGATGAAATGGGTTAGCTTTTGATTCCCGCGTCCATCACGGAGCTTTGGGAGCCCATTACACTGTAAGCGGCTCGCCACTTGACTTTTCTTAGACCACCACTGCGGACCAGGAACACCCAGCAAGACCTGCAGCTTTGGAGACTATCTGAACCAGTGGTAATGTGACCATCGTCAAGGTTTCTCAGATCCGTGCACCTGCCTATTTTTCCTGGTTCCAACGCATGTATTTAATTTCATCATAAGGAGATTATCAATGTTATACTGACATCACCTCTCAGTGGTCATTATATAATGGCCATATAATTACTTCTTACTTGTTCTTGCTCTGTGTGTGTGTGTGTGTGTGTGAGTGTGAGAGACTCATGGATGGTCTGCTGATTGTACAAGTTATGAGTCACCGTCGAAACTCAGTGGATGAATGAAACACGGAGCGATGGTGCTCAGGCATTCCTCGCCTCACCTTGAGCTCTTTGAAGCATTTAAATGAATTACAAAACATCTTATTGTCTTAATTTTGCCTTTACTTCCTGGAGGCATCTCTCCTCCCTCCTCCTCCTCCGTCTTCTATCTCTCCCCGTTATCTGTCTGTTGTTTCTCTTGTTGCGTTGTGTCCTCCTCCTTTTTCTTCTACTTTCGCTGCTGTTTGTTTCCCCGTCTTTTGTTGTAACCCTAAAAACTTTTGTTGTGCCTCTTCCTTCCTTTATATTCCACCGTCAACCCCCACCTCCTCCTCCTCCTCCCTCCGCATCTCCTCTGTACAATAGACCCAGTAGGAGCATATGGCCGTCTGAGTCATGAGACGGGAGTGGGTTCCAGCGGTTTACATTGTCTTCAGATCCGAAGAACGTTTGTGTGTGTGTGTGTGTGAGTGTGTGTGTGTCTGTGTGTTACTGTGTGTCTTTGTTGGTACAACTCTGCATAATCAAGTTATGTGTGTTTGTGTAACAACAGCATACTTTTACCATTCATGCATGTGGCTGTGCCTGCATGATGACAGCTCTGTGTGTGGGTATGGGTGTGTATGTGTGTGTGTGTGTTTTTGTTGGTACAAGTCTGCATAATCAAGATCTGTGTGTTTTTGTGTCTGTGATTGTGTGTGTCTGTGCGTGCATGATGACAGCTCTGTCTGTGTGTGTGTGTGTGTGTCTGTGTGTGTATTTCTGTGTGTGTGTCTGTCTGTGTGTGTGTGTGTGTGTGTGTCAGTGTGTGTATATAATAATAATATCAATGTAGCATTTCAAAATAAGCAGGGACATATAAATACAAGCCACTACACTATAGAGGAAGTGACAAAGATGTGGCATGTACATGTTAATACTGCACATATATATATATATATATATATATATATATATATATATATATTTACATTAACTAATGTCTCTTTTGGATCTTTGAATGCATCCGCTGTGACCCTGAACAAGATAAACGGTTATGGATGATGATGATGATGATGAATGAATGAAGAAAGACCCCATAATGTCTGCAAAAAAAAATTTAAGAAGTCAAATAAAAATACACCAAAATGTATCTTAATCTGTGAGAATGGTGTTAACGGTCATTATCAAAATAATGTTGCATATGTCTATATATATATATATAATTGTGTAAATTGTAAATTTAAACTTAAAACGTAACCAGTCTTAATTAATCGTAGGTATAAAATATATATATATATATATATAGTTGTTCCTGTGGGTGATACAGAAGTGAAACATTTAAAGACTTGCTAAGTGTTTATTTTGATCTACGTTCAAAACAGTTCCCACACATGGGAATATTTTTTACATAGTATTGCATATTACATGTTATTACAGGAAATGTGTCAAAAATTAAGTTATTGCTCTTTATAATACAAAACGGGTTAAAGCTTTGATCGTTTGAAGTGTTTGTTTGTATTTTTCTATAAACCTGAATGATCTTAGTCATATTGTTGTTCTTGTATGTTTGTACTGGGTATTTTATACATACTTTTCATATTTGATCAATCATTCATCGTCAGAGAATGATACTATATATTTTCTACAGGACACACTGTTTTTCTTTTGGGATTTAATCTTATGGCAGCATTAAAATGATTGTTTTATACAGATGTTTGGACATGTGTCTCAATAAGGCAGCTTTTAAAAAAAAGAAGAAAAGATTAAAAAGAATTTTGACCATTTCTTCCCAAATATTTGTCCGATTATGTCCAAATTGGTTGATATGAATCTGCACAAGGACAAAAATCTTGAATGAATATTATTTTAAAATATAACTTCTTATTTGACTCACTAGGTGGATCTTCCTGTGGAAAGCGGTTTCTTGCATTAGTCCAATTGTGCCCATTTTTATAAAAATACAAACGTGAATGATCTTAGTCATACTTATTCATTAATTATGTTCATATTTCAAGCACTAGAGTCCAAACCGTTCTTGGACCGTTACTTCCCAACCATGCGTCCGATCCGGTCCAAATAGGCTCTTATGCGGGTTGACTGTAGCGTTGCTGTGTACAGCATGTCCTGATGAAGACAGCAGGAGCAGAGAACTAACAAATATGAAGTGAATACTGACTGACTGGTGCAAACAGTCCCTACATCTGCCGCCTCTGGCTCTCCATGTTCCTCTAATAGCTCAACCACTGATGAACATCCGCTCTCCAGCTCTCTCCTCTCCTGGTTCTGTCTTTGCTTTTCCTCTTCAATTTCATCCACTTTACTTCTTCCTCACTTTGGCTGTCTTCGCCTCTCCCTTTTGTTCACAGAACAGCCCACACTCCTCCGCTCTCGCCCCTGTGCTTTTATGTCCCTGTCATATTGAGCCAGCCTCATCTTCAGTGTTTAAGGCGTCCATCATCACAGCCTGTCTTCTTTGATGCCGCCTCGTTCTTCGCTTAGGGGTAAATCCTTGTGACAGAGTAAAGCCGCCTGGATGGACAAAGTGGAAACTGGCTCCAAGGAGGGATTTTAAGTTGTTACAGGAAAACTGTCTTGTGTTTTGACATATGGAGGATCATACTTATTATTTAGCACTTGAAAAAGAAATGGACCGCCAAACCTCAACATGGAGACTCGTGAACATTTTAGACGCAAAGGAGGTCCATGCAGTCCGCATGAGGGATTCGGCTTGAAATGCGACCGACTGCCGCACAGGGAAGGAAGCTGGCGGCTTCTGCCGCGACTTTCAGAGCGCCTCAACCCCTCATCTCCTCCCACGTAGTGATCACTCTAGAACCAGCAGCCATCTGTTGCCCGCCAAGTTCGAACTGGGCTTATCCCAGAAGTTAAGCTTTTAATGATTCCAGAGTGAGTCTTCAAGGTCACTGTTTTTAACGTCGAGGTTTAGAGGGAAACTGCTGAGTTTGCTCAGTCTACTCGGATTCATACATACAGTGTTTTTAGGCATTAAAAGGTTTGTTTATTCAAGATGACAGTATTAAAAATGAAAAGAAAACACTGTCGTTTCTTGCAGCCAATCGGTAAAACCATCAGAATGAAAAAGGAAGCAAAAGACACGGAATCCAGCGCCTTACTGCACAAATTCATAAATCAACCAGAAACCAAAGAAGCCCCCTGCAAGTTAAACAGTCCACTTTAATATTTAATGAAGTCAAGTACAATAATCACACTCAAAAAAGTGAACAAAATCTCAACTGGACGATTCTTAAACAAACAAGAACAATGGGCTTAATACAAAAACACACCAATTCAGAAAAAGAACATAGAAAACGGGCCTTGACTACAACGTTAACCACTTTTGACACAACAGGACGCACACACGGACAGCAGTCAGCGTCACAGCCGTCTGAGAGTGGACGCATTTATCCCCTCGGGGCTGATTGGTCCTGGACGGAGATTGACCGCTTCCGAGGAGGCCAGACTTAACCGGTGTGGGATTCCCCGACGTTGTCTGTGTTATCATGATATGAGGCGGTGCCCACGGAATCCCTCGGGAGGAATGGGTGGAGCTGGTGCCGGCAGTTAACAGACTTCAAAGCAAAAATTTAAGGGACAATCTGGGGGCGAAAAAAGGTGAAAAACAGGGTTTTTCCTAAAAATAGGGAGTGAAAAGTGACTAAAATGTGACTTATAAGAGTCAAATATGACATTTACAAGGCCGATCTCTTGTAGTCGATTCATATGGGCTAAATCGGACCAACGGTTCAGAAATTATGGCCTGAAAACGTTTGCAGTTGAAGCTCCCCAGTGTCAGAAATAAACAACCGACCTTTCCCAAAGTCAATCCAGTTCTTCCTCTCATAAAAGTCTATAAGGGTATATCTCTGAAAATGTTTTTTCCAGTTATCACGTTAAGAAAAGGGGTCTACGGCGGAAACAATGACTATTCCTTAATGCTCCGTACTATTGTGGGGATGTACTTAATTGCGGCTCACTGTTGTTTTTCTGTTTTGTGTTCGGGCTGTGGACTATATTTAGTTTTGCCTTTTCTCCACAGAAAAAGCCTCTCTCAGCCATCATTAAAGAAGTGTGCGAGGGGTAAGATTATACATTATTTTCTGCCCTTTGGATTTGAAAGGAGCTCTCTTCATCTCCACGTTTAAATCCCATTTGCTGTATTTTAAAAAAAATTTTTTCTTTTTTCTTTCTCCGTCCCATTTAGGTGGTCTTTGGGGAACCATGAAAACTTTGCTCTGCAGATTGCTGATGCGACAAATTTCTACATCACAGAGAAGGTTTGGTTAACTCCAGGCAGACAGTGTTCCAGGAAAAAGCTGTGTCTCTCATTCTCACTAACTGGTGCTTTTATTTTGGTAAATCATTGCAGAATCGCAATGACATTAAAAATGGCTCGATTCTGCGCTTGACCACGTCCCCCGTAAGTTACTCCTACCCCTCTATTATGAATGCACGGAGGAAAACATAGTTTGTTATGTATGACGGTATGAGTGTCTTTTGTGCCCTCTACATCACCATCCTCCTCCTCTTCCTCCTCTTTTGGTCCACTCCAGTACCAGACTGCAGTGCATCTGCATGAGCGGATCCAGTCGTCCAGCATGGACGCCAAGCTTGAGGCTCTAAAGGACCTTGCTAATGCATCGCGTGACATCACCTTCGCCCAGGAGTTCATCAACCTGGATGGCATCTCTCTCCTCACGCAGATGGTGGAGAGCGGGACTGAGTGAGTTGATCATCTTCATCTCTGTGGTTGAGTTTTATCCGTCGCTGCTGTGATGTCTTCCTCTCAAACGGTTTCTCTTTATGCAGGGGATTTGATTTGGAAAGATTCACACATACTCAGTAATAAGGTTGATGAGAATCGAGGGGTCGTTGGAGTTGCACTGTGCATTCTGATTGGTTGGAATGAAAGAAGCTTGAGAAAACATTCATCTCACATCTGTAGGTTTGTGTTAGGTGTTAGTGCAGACGGTTTTTATCACAGGAACTAGTTGAAGTTCATCATAATTTAGGAAAAGGACTGCAATTTGCAGCCTTTACGCCAAATCCAGACTGCAAAGCCTTTTGTCATAACGGGGAAAAAAATAAATATTAAGTCCCCTTATGTTGAAGGCAGAACATAGAACATTATCTCTTACATCACATGGATGTCATGCAAAGTCATTATCTTTCAAAAGTCTCTCATGGGTCATTTTCATGTTTCATACCCAGACCTTTGTGCGAGGAAGAAGTGGATTGATTTTATGAAAAGGTACGTTACATGTTTTCGTCACTTAGGGGGAGCTTTATCTCCAAAGGTTTTCCAGTTATAATTTCTCAACCATTGGTCCGATGTGGTCCAGATTTAGTGCCTGTGAATCGGCTTGAACAGATTCTTCTTGTATACGTCCCAAACATAAGTCTTAACATGTCCGAATCAACTTGAGGAGATCTATCTTCTATATTATTAAACCATAATGGTTCACATTTTACTCTTTAGGGGGACCTTTTTCTGGAAAACAGAATCTAATCTGTTACTCTCCAACCATAAATCCAAGTTTAAGTCAAATTCAGCTTTTATGGCACAAGGAAATCTTTCTTGTTTCATTACTGAGCTCAGAAAAACTAGTTAACTGTGTTTATCTTCCTTATTGAGTCCCTATGGGATCTGATCTTTGAGCAGACTGCTGACTTCACTGAAATAGTTAGATTGAGTCTAAATAGACTGTTGGCTGCGTACATTTAGTTTCTCTGCGGTTGCAGTTTTTAGTCTTTGAAGACGTGTGCAGCTGAGTCCGCGGCGCAGCAACAGGGAATATCCTCATCCATGTCCAGGGCCGTAATGGAGCCATCAAGGTGTCGCCCATGTGTGAGAAGAGCTCCTGCTTTTTGGTCCCTGACTGAAATATTACCACCCACACACACACAGCTGAGACGAGCTTTCTACACCACCCTTGATCTGATCCGTGGATCCAAGAGCTCAGCGTGCTGACGGCCCCAGAGCCCGCCCTCGACTGGAGGTTAAAGAGAGGACTTTTTTTTTTTTGCTGAGGTGGAATTTCTCAGGCGTGATGGGACTGTGTGTGTGTGTGCGTGAAGGTGTGTGTGTGTGTGCTCAGGCCAGTGTAAAAACCAGAGGAGGGTTGCACTCACACAAACAGACATATGGTAGAAACAGGCAGTGAGGGCAGAAGCAGCCAGCCGGGACGCTCTTGTTTTCTGCCTCATGCATAACTCATTATTCTTTCTTTTTACCCCGAGAGGGGAAAAAAATAGGTAGAAGATTTGTTTGCTTGCATCAGGAGTTTGCTGAGACACTGTCATGTTTGTATCTGCACGCTCACACAAGGTCACATAACACGGGTTCACTCCTCTGGTTGTGCATAAAGATCACATTTCAGTGCGTATCTAAAACTACGCTTACTTTTTGCGATTTAACGGGAAATCAGTGAAGCTGTGTCTATAGATTTAAATGAACTGAGGAAATATTTGACACGGTTTGATCTGACTGCGGCGTCAATGTTGACCCCTCTCTTCTCCTGGCTCTTTCAGTAAGCACTACGTGGATTACCATCACATCAGTAATTCACGACTGGAGAGTTTAAAAGCATAATATGTAAGTGAGCGAGAGAGCGAGAGAGAGAGAGAGAGAGTTGGCTTGCTGCATTTCCATTTTAACAGAAAGAGCCTTTGAAGCACAGACAGAAGATCCACGTCTGACACACACACACACTCGTTAACGTACTCGCCGGCCATCGTGGTGAATTATAATCGTCTAAGAGGCTCGGTGCTGGGGGGCAGAGCAGCGCTGTGATCTAATGCTCTCTTTCTAGAAATGGGTTGTATTCATGTGGAAATCAGTAGGAGAGGATGGCTGCTGCAGCAGACTCAGGCTCCACACGAATAAAAGGCTGACGTCGCCCTCTACTGGCTGAAACGTGGCACAGCGGAGGTGCTTTAGCCCAACAGGTGTTCCAGAATGTGCAGTGCAATTTCACCCAGCTTGATGAAGGGAAGAAGGGCTTTTAAAGGTTGTTCTAACTTTCTCTATTACCTCTGATGACAACCAGAGATGCAGATAGTTTCATTTGTTCCGGTGTTGAGGTGTGACTATAGTTTATTTTGGTGGAAATCACATTTAAGTGTCTTATCTATTGGCTGATTGGCATTTTTATTGGGATTACCTGCTACTGAAACAGTTCCTGTGGACTGTGCTAATCCTGAGTAGACAAAAAATGATGTAACCCACATTATGCATTTAGCTTATAGGTAAAACGTGCTTTAGGTATTAACTGTTTGTAGTAACTAAATCAAACAAGAAGGCTTCAAATGGCTTGATAAAACAGTGGGAAACAGGGTGAAGGCAGCTGATGCCAACAGAGTCAATAAGCTCATCAGGAGAGCAGGTTCTGTCCTGGGAATGGAACTGGAGTCGTTGGTGGAAGTACCAGAGGCGAGGATACTGATGAAACTCATCAGTAGTCTGGATAACATCCATTGGCAACAGCCATTAAACTCTAACTCCTCCCCCTTCTGCAGGAAGGTCAGCAGAGACAGCAAACACAAATACCAATACAACAATAAAACCAATATAATGGGCAATGTCGCATCTAAGCATAATTATATATATTAATATATATATATACCTGTATTTTTTTATAGTAATATTATAACAATATTGCATTTATAATCATTTGCAATATTTCCTCACTATATTATCGTGTAAAATACTACTTTTATTACTTCACAGTGTCGTTATCCTGTGCAGTAGTCATTATCATGCTGTTATTTACTTCTTATTATACACTTCATTTTTACATTCTCACTTATATTTGGATTCTATTTTCTTGACTATTTTATTACTGTAATTGAGGAGAAAATCTGTGGCACAAGAATCCGCCATCATTCTTTAGGCTTTATAAGCAAAGTTAAGGTTAGAAAGTTGGTAACAGACTTTTACCAACATACGATCTTATGTAAGATCCTGTTAAGGGACAATTTTGAGACGGCAGGAGTCTGTAAACGTCGCATGTTGTGCAATAAATGTGAAGAACTCCTTTCTAATTTGTTGTATCGAGCCATTTAAAGTGTTCATGTGTGATTTAGCAAACAGCTGATGAATTGTATATTCTGCTTCCAGCTGTGTCTCTGCTCAGAATCATGCTGATGCGGTTCATCTTCACCGTCCTCGGGTAACGCCGCCTTCACAGGGACTGTTTTTAGTAGATAGAGCAGCCAATAAAAATGCTAAACAGCCAACAACAAGAACATAATTCATCTAGTCTTATTTCATATCTTTGTTAGTTCAGTGGTTCTTCAGTGTGTCGTTAAATCTCTCTGCTGCACATCCTAATACGGTCGTTCATGCCGTGCCTTCAATTAAAAGGCTGCGGCAGTTAAAGTCTGGATACAGCACACGCGAGAAGATAAAGGTGAAGGTGACGTCGACATGACATGACATGACATTTTAATGCCTGTTTGCCTATGTCAAAAACCTTTTTGGTGACGCGTATCAGATTGCATTGCTTGAAGTCTTTCTGTGTGTGGTTCCCTGCTCTCAGTGCTCTGTGGTGTTCAGACTCAAAAGTTTTGCTTCCATGTTTTCCATCTCTGACACCAAAGTTTCTCGAATCTTTACAGGCGCTATCAGAAACTACAGAAGATAATGAAGCCCTGGTAAGCCCCTCCCCTTTCCCCCAGGCCGGGTAACGTCATTGGCTCTGTGCTCTTCCTAACCTGCTGACTGAGTCTGCATGATTAAGACTCTGCTCCCAATGCCTTATGGGAAATGATATCTGTTTATAACACACTCGCTTACAGGCTTCCCTTGTTTCCGTGCACTTTCAGTTTTTTTGCATGTCTTTGGGCGGCAGCGACCTCCTAATTCTTCAAAGCAGACAACAAAAGAAATAAAGTTTTGTCTCTGAAAACCTAATAAGATTCATAATGGGAATTAAATTGACTACATACTACAGCATCTTGTTTTATTTATATCCCCTGAAAAGTCGGGGATATACTGGATCATTTTGCCGCTAAGTCCGCCGCAGATTCTCCCTGTCAACGCTGTAACTCAAGAACTATTCAGTGGATCATTTTCAAACTTTATACCCACATAGAACTTAATGTGAGGAAGAACTGGAGTAATTTTGGGAAAAGTCAGTTATATATTAGTTTAATAGTTCATGTTTTACTCACTAGGGGAGCTTTATCTCCAAAAAGTTCATTCGGGCCATCATTTCTCAACTGTTGGTCCAATTAAGTCCACAGTTTGTGCATATGAATCGACTCGTGGAGATCTATCTTGTAAATATCATACTTTACTCCAGTAGTTCATATTTTACGCAATGGGGGGAGTTTAAAAAACAACAAAAAAAAAGGACACTTTGCCGGACAGAACTCAAAAACTATTTCATGGATAATTTTTAAACTTGATACCTACATAGACCTTAGTGTGAGGAAGAACTGGATTGATTTTGGGAAAGGTGGGTTGTATATTTCTGAAACTAGGGGGAGTTTCATCTCCAAAAGTTTTCGGGCCATAATTTCTCCACTTTTGATCCAATTTAGTCAAAATCTATTAGTTATAGTTTAATTAGTAATAGTTAATATTTACTCACTAGAGGGAACTTTTTTGTTACAAAAATACTATTCTTTCGACATTTAGTCCTAGTTCTCTGCATATGAATCGACTCAAGGACGTCTATAATGAATATATCATATTTTATTCTAAAACTTCATACTTTACTCACTAGGGGGAACTTTTTGAAAAACTATGTTCTTCGGACAAAACTTCACATTTCATTTGAGGGGTTCAATCAAGAGTATTGCTTGTACAGTGCAGGGGATTGGGGACTTTTGGGGGTCATACCCTTGCTGTCGGGGAGTACAGCCTGGTTCATTTTACACAGGTCAGTTCTCCTTACCCAAAATCACATCTTGGTGTTTTCTCCAAAAAGAAAGAACACCAAGCTGCTCAGTTTAAAGGCTTCCTGTGAACCGCAAACACTTTGTTTTCTAAAAGCGTCGGCCACCACACAATAATCTATCTTCTAATGTCTGTCCGCTCTGATTTCATGCTGCCTTTTGATGATAATTACAGTTTGAGGATGGAAATAGCCCGTACCATCTGGAGATGCCTTTAGTCCCTCAGCTGTGGGTTACTAATTGGTCATGTGACTCTTCACTAATCACCTATAGTGCTGCAACGCTGACTCATCACACTCTCTGCAGGTCCGCTGTCTATGTAGGAAATCTTCACTGTTTTTCTCATTTATGCGGTTCTTATCACCACTCTTTCATGTCCAAAAGAATTCTGCAATGAAAAATTTTAATTAATTCTGCAATTTTTTAAAACTGGCATCAACCGACTGTCATTTTTTCTCTATGGAAGTTTCAATGTTTACTTGTTGCACCATGTTTGTTTCTCCTTGAGAAAATACAACCAGGCCAGTATAAACAGGATAGGCTAGCATCTAGGAGAACATATGCCAAGGCCATCATCAGCCATAACATTAAAACTACCTGTTTAATGTTGTGTAGGTCCTCTTTTTGCTACCAAAACATCTCTCTGATGTTCTGCCACCTTTTTATCAGAACCATAATGAACTTTTCTCAGTCCAAAATGTATCAATTAGTCTGGATTGACAAGTTGGGGAACACATTGTTATAATATTAGTTATAACTATAACATTTTACCTGCTTTTCAGACACATCTTAAGTTGTGTTTTTAGGCTCTGGTTGTTTTTGTAGCAGGCTGGTCTTTCATAGGGATATTTTAGAGGATTTTATTCTAACCTATTCTGACCTCATCTGTTGGTAGTTATAATATTATGGCTGATTAATGTAAGATATTTAGACGTCCTAAATAGTAGACATTCAACATATTGTCTCTGAAAAGCACTACGTGTATCTGTAGCAGTTAGAATGCCTAAAAACGTTATTCCAGTTGACTTTTATCTGAATCTGGACTAAACTATAATTGTTGATTTACAACAAAAATAAGTCAATATGTTTGATTTTTCTTTGTTTTTCCAAGAGAATTTATGGATTATTTCCTGAGAAATAAAGTATTGGGAAAATGGGGGGAAAAAAATCTCAAAATGTGAAAAAACAAGAAGCAAAAAACTGTCAATTCATCTTTTTGGATCTGAACCAAAATGAAACCTCCACAAACTTTTGTGTCACTCATTCGTTCTGTAATCCTGTTATAAACCAAAAAAAAGTCAATCAAATAAGAAAACAGCCCCCGACTGGTGGTTAACTGATAAAAGCTTCAGTGCAGGCTGGTTCTGCAATGCCGATTGTAGCCAGTAGAGGTCTGTAGAGAGTCTTTAGTCAATTTATTGGTGACTCAATAAAACTCCAAACTTCAAGTCATAATCCCAAAATATGAGATTGAACTCATCAACTGTGTGGTACTATAATTAATATGCAGCTTTAAGCCTATATGCTTAAATTATGTGCAGATTTAAACCTATATACTTGAACACGTTTCCTAAATCCCTCAGGAAGTACTTCCGTCTTTCCACTAAACATCTTTTTAATGTCGCTCTGCTTTGGCTTTCAGCTTCTCCTGTCCACTTATTAACTTCTGCTGTCTGTCTGACTGCATGACTTCACTCTTTCTGTCTTTCTCTGATGGCGGCTCGCTTCTTGTTAGATTTCAGGCCATCTTTGGCTTTGCAGCTGCTCACCGGTCCGAACCATCTGTCCAGGACAAGTTTCCTATGGTGTGTGTGTGTTTGTTTATGTGTTGTCCTTTAGTTTTGGAGACCTGCTGTCCTTCACTCTGACGGCCTTCGTGGAGCTGATGGACCATGGCATCGTCTCCTGGGACACTTTCTCTGTAGCCTTCATCAAGAAGGTCAGCCAAGAAAATGTCTCATTAAGAGTGCAGGATTTAAGCCCCCCATTAACGATTCGGTGATTTTGTTGTCTATTTGCTACAAAAGGTCAAGAAACCAGACATTGGCATTTCTTAATGTTGTAAAATAGTTTTGGGTGATCGTTTTATAATGGAAGCTACGATATAGTTGATGCAACAATTGTCACGATTTTTCTACACCCATAATCTTTTATTCAAATTGTTCACAAAAATGTAACTCAAGTTACAATATTAAAAAATAGACTAAAAATGTTCTCTTATACATGTGTGCCACAATTATTGGAAATCCAATAATTAAATTCACAGTGCTATTTTATATTTTTAGGTTCACCTGTTTGAGTAGGAACTCTGAACAATGACTTCCTGTTTTACTGGGGTATAAATATGAGGGGACACAGGTCTAATTCCCTTTGAAATTCTTCGCTCTGGAAATACCAGAGAACACAGCAATGATGTAGGTCAACAGTTAGATCAAGAAATAAAAAGTTTAAAGAGACTGGAGATGTTACAGAAAAAAACGTCTGGAAGAGGATGTGCCGACAAACTGACCCAACATGCTGTGAGGAGGATGGTTTGACTCTCATCTTCTGCCATGAACCTTAAAGGGGGCCGTGGTTGGGTCTTAGGTTGTCGATGTTCAACAGTTCAGAGATTCTACTTAGGTGACCCTAAAATATATTACATTTTAATCACATGATTTCCTAGTGGTGCCTAAAATTGAGGCACTCATATTTTAGAGAGAAAAAATTATTTTATTTTTCAATTGTAATTTTTTGTTTGTTTGTTTGTTTGTTTGTTTTCAAATTTTGAATAAACGGTTTTCATTTTTAAAGGGAGGGGACTATGCATCATACGTATATATACAGGATATACTGATTTACCTCTGTAAAATGTAATGTTCCAGAGAAATTGGACAAATTTGCTGCTGGAAATTGAGTTTATTCCCAATCAGTTTGAAGTATTATTCACTTTTATAGTACCTCAACCCAAACAAAATGGACGTTTTAATCATTTCTATTTTTTCTATATCCTGGCATACTTGGCACCTAAGATTTCAAAAGACGCCTCCTTTAATTAGCCGCCTCTGGATTCACAAAATGTCACAACAATTTCTTCACAGTGCAGATTTGCAATTAAACTAAATTTATATTCCAAGATGTCAAAGTTAAGTTTTTTGTAGCTACCATTTTGGCATCACCTTAAAAAAACACAGTGTTCTCTGCAGGTTCCTTCATCCCTGCTGCTCCATTTGTTCTGCAGATTGCCAGCTACGTGAACAAGTCGGCCATGGACACGGCGGTGCTGCAGCGCTCTCTGGCTATCCTGGAGTCCATGGTGCTCAACAGCCAGGATCTCTACCACAAGGTGGCGCAAGAGATCACCATTGGGCAGCTCATCCCACATCTTCAGGGGTGAGTGGATTCAGCGGCTGGATTTGTGAAACTTAATTCATTTTGATTTGATTTTGTCACGAGCAGGCGTCTCTTAAATGATGATGGTTGTGTTTCCAAGCGACACTGTTGTTCAGATAATAATAATCTTCATTTATTTCATTGTTTTTCTCCCTTTTCTTTCCTACTAATCTTTATGCTGTTGCTGTTTTCTGATTCAAGGGCGGATCCGGACATTCAGACCTACACCATAGCTGTCATCAATGCGCTCTTCCTCAAAGCACCTGAGGAGAAGAGACAGGTGAGCCTGCAGCAGCACTCACATCACTATTTGTTTTTTGTAACATAACAGTGTTCATTTTCTGTGTCCAGTACAGTATGAGGGTAGAACTTTAAGTGAAACAATCCCACAAACCCCTTCTTTCCCCTCTCATCCCCCTCTCCGTTTTATTCCGTGCAGAGGTGACATTGTGTGCTCCGATTTCTGACATCCCATCTCTCTTCCTGCTCTCACCTGTGTCATGCCTCGCCCTGTGGTTAATCACAGTATCCCTGTATCAGCACCATGGGGTCCGGCAATATGCTGTGACATTAATAATGAATGCTGCCAACTGACAGCTTTTCACCTATTCAGCATTCGATGCTGAAGACGGGTTTTGCAGAAAGGAGCTGCACCAAACAGATCCTAGCGAACGCAGATGCTGCTTTTAGGCTCAAATCAGATTCTTGCTTCGGGAGTTTGTTTTCAGGTGATGTCAATCAAACCGTATGACTCCTCCCCCTGATAGACAAACACTCACTAATTCACCAGGAGTCAGTAGTGTGGTTTTTGGATTTTAAATATTTTCCTGCTGCACTTTAGAGGTCAATGTAATACCCTGCATATTTACCTATTTACCCGTATATAGTAGTTTTTATTTATTCTATTTATCTCTATTTCATTCGTATACATCATCATGTTGGATTCTTTCAAACACAGATTAATCACCAATGACCCGTTCTAGAACGTGCAAAGGGCTAGTCACACTCTTTTGGGTCTCATGTTGTACTTTGTGTTTGTGTGAAAAGACAGTCGACATTCTTTTTAACAGGCTTATTTCACTGATTTTATTTTTTTGCAAACAAATTGACCTGCATTACTGTTAGTTCAAATAGTCATATTAAAGTGGTACAATAAAAAGACAAATAGAAAGAAGCAAAACAAAACCCCGAAAAATAAAAATTGTTAATTAGATTAATTGTTAATTGTTAATTTAAAAAAAAAAAGTACCTCCAACATCTAGCATGGTCATATTTTTCCCATGTTACATATATATATATATATATATATATATATATACAAACACCATACACATACCCTCATTATAATGTAATTAACAATGTTCATATATTTCTATTTAGATAGGAAATACACGTACATTTAATATATAGGAGTAAAGTGCAGGAAATATAAATAAAAGAGTCCGATCTCCGCAGGCATATATTAATATGAATGAATAAATTTAAATAGGAGTGAGAGAGGGGGAGCGTTGAGGACCACCATGGAAGCTTTCGTTCTGAACCCCGTCCCTGTCTCCCCTCACTCTTTTTTTCCCTCTCCTCCCTCCACAATCCGCCCCACAGACAGAAGTAGGACTTTAACCTCCTCTCAGGCTTCTCTTTTTCACTACATTCACTCACTCGCCTTCTCTGTCTCTCTGTTTCTGACTTTGTTTCCTCACTGCACACGACACGGTAGTTTGATGAGCACATTGTGGACATCCTAAATTGTCCCCTGACAGTAAGTGCACCCTTGTTCAGCCCGCTTTGTAGCTTGCACTATAGATGACATCAGCAAGTTCCCCTTCTTAAGATTTAAGTTCTTTTCTTTTTTGGGATGGCTTCCTTCTTTAAACGGTCTGTCACTGCTTACTCCGCAGTTTGCCGTGCAACCTTTGTTTATTTTCCCCGCGTTCATGCCTCGCAATCCAATAAGAAAAATGTATTTACATTGTCTGTAATAGTCTGTTATCATCACTCTCTCCTTCTGCCCTTATTAAACGCTGTCTCTCTTTTCCGTTTCTCCCTCTACAGGAGATGGCCCATATTCTTGCCCAGAAACAGCTGCGCTCCATCATTCTCAGCGTAAGTCTGCCTCCTGTCCTCCACGCGTCGTCCTCCGTCTCCCTGCTGCCTTCTGTCGGCCCGTCTCGACATCTGCTCGAGTTTGCACTCGTGCCGCAGACTGAACTCCAAAAGGAAAAATTAAACTGTCACTTCTGCCTTTGCTTCCCGTCAGGGATTATTATCGAGCGCATTCACTGAGTGTCTCACACCTGCTCCCTCTTTCTCCCTCTCATCCTGGGTGGAGAATCTCTTTCTCCTTTCCTGTCTGCTCCTCCGTATTCACTCCCGAATCCTCCCGGTCTCCTTTCTTTTTCGCTCCTACACCCGTGTTGCATCTGTCTGACCTCAAACCCTTTGGTCCCTGCACATCTCACACCTCCGCTTCTCTCCCCCCCCCCTCTGTTTGTCCTCCACACCATGTAGAATGTGATTCGGAGCCCCACACCCATCAATGATGAGATGGCCCACCAGCTGTACGTACTGCAGGTCCTCACCTTCAACCTGCTGGAGGACCGCATGATGACAAAGATGGATCCCCAGGACCAGGTGGGATACTGTGAATGATGGAGAGAGGAATGGTTGATGCATGGAGGGATAGAAAAAGGGTAGTTAGCAGAAAAGGAAAGGTTGTCACATGTGGAAAGCGGTTAACTATAGTCTGGCTGAATCTTGTATTTCAGTATATACAAGATCTGAATGTGAGATCCCGCCCACCGGAGACCCTCCATGACCCTTTGCACAAGGCCGATTATTATTTTAAGGACACATGGGAAAGACAAAATAATCCCGAGTCAGAATAACGTTCCACTCTCAAACTCACAGCTTTCAACCTTTTCAGGAAAAAATTAGATTTTCAGCTGATGAAGACATAAAAGAGTCCTGCATCAGGACGGTTGAGGATGTTACAGTGAATCTTTTAGTCAGCAGGTCTGATCAGGTTTCTTCAAACCAGTTATTTTAGCTTGGCAAAGTAATAAAAACATAGTGAAAAAAACACGGCCGCTAGATTCCCGTGGACACAGCAAGACCCCAGAGGGCGGAGATGAGGCTCAGGCATTCTGAATGAGAAAAAGAGTGTGAGGGAGAATATATACAGTACATTGATGTGTTAAAAGAACTTTAATATTCCTCTCTGCATGTGCAGGCTCAGAGGGATATCATCTTTGAGCTACGGAGAATTGCATTCGACGTGGAGTGTGAGCCCAACAACAGTGGCAGCATAGAAAAACGCAAGTCCATGTACACCCGCGACTACAAGAAGCTGGGCTTTATTGTAAGTGTGGCTCTATTTTCACAGTTTCTCATAAATGTACTCATTCTCTGGTCTGCTACTACTCCTAAACACACACACACAAGCACACAGACACACACTCGCACACGGTTTCATATTCAGATCCCTCACGGGGTAAATAAAAGTAGTAACACAATATTTTAAAATTGGAGTATATATATGAGTTCTGCTCCTGCAAAAAAAAAAAGCCCAGATATTTAATATATTCTAAGGACTCTATCATAAGGAATGTAACTCAGAAACCATTTCATGGATCTTTTTCAACTGTTATACCCCAATTGACCTTAGCGCGAGGAAGAACTGGATTCATTTTGGGAAAGTTTGGTTGTACATTTCCACGACTAGGGGGAGCTTTCTGTGGAAAAGTTCTCGGGCCATAATTTCTCAACCCTTGGTCCGATTTAGTCCAAATTTGGTGCAAATGAATCGTCTCGATGACATCAATGTTGTACGTATGACATCAAATTGGTTTGTCATCAATTTGGGTTGTAAACATTTGATCCCTCTAATATGTGTCGGTAACAAAATTGATAAGGTAGGATAATTGTTGGTCTTTATAAAGGTCTTTTTTTACACTAAAAGTGTTCACATGGCTGAAAAACTATTCAAAAGGGGTGCATTATTGAAAAAAGTATGAGCTCCACTGATCTAAAGGACATCAAAAGGAATTAGAAAGCACTGAAATAGCAAACTCAATGAAGACAGAATACATGTGTGTGAATGAAAGGGAGACAGGAGGAGGTGAGGATGAAGGAGTAGAGCTGGAGAAGGTGAAGGAGATTAAGGACTTGGGGTCGACTGTTCAGAGGAACAGGGAGTTTAGAAAAGGGGGAAGGAGTGAGTGCACGCAGGGTGGAGTGGGTGGAGAAGAGTGTCAGGAGTTATCTGTGACAGTAGAGTAGCAACAGGAGTGAAGAGAAAGGTTCCCAAGATGGTGGGACTGCGCTACCAGCCAAAACATGTCGACCCTCTCCAATATTGTAGCTTCTCAATCTATTTTTGTCTTCATGTATTCTGGATCTGCTTCTGGCCTGGTTCGGCTCCTGATCTCAAGTATTATTAATATGATTGGTCATATTATTTTTTCTCATGATGTTGTGTATCAAGATCATATCAAAAAAACGTTGAAGAAACGGAAACCAGCGTGGCATGCTGAAAGCCCAGAACGGTTTCTGACCTCTCTCTCCATCCACACTCACACTGCAATGTGCTCCATAAAGATAAGGACTAATGGACTCCCCGGTGTCCACTAGTGTGGAGAAAAAGCCACCCCGAAATCCCCACTCATGTTTCTGAAGCTTCGCGGGTTTGCAGAAAAAAAAAACAGACACAGATGAGCCATATTTATCTGATGGAACTCATCACTGGGCTTCGTTTGCACACGCTGGTGTTTTTGTGAAAAGCGCACACGCCTGGTCGTCTGCTTCTGTTTGAAAGCCATACGTCCGCTTCCCGTCAGGCAGAATGACAAACGTGACGAGTCGGTTCTCAGCGCCCTCCGTTCCTCTTTCATCCCTCGTTCTTTCCGCTTCTTCCTCTAGCTTTTTTTCCCCCTCTCCAGCATCCTGTCTCGCCCCTTAAACTGGAGAGGAGGGATGTGTTTTTTTCGCACGAAGCATCTGTGGATTTGATCATTAGTCGACTCAATTCATGCGGGATCTGCGAGCAATTAGCTCCGGCAGGCTGTGACAGCAGAGGCGGCGACATTTAGATGTTGTAGGAGGAAGAAGTCTAGAGGCAGGGATTATTTGAGTTTGTTCCAAAGTTGTTGTTTACTTTAAGGAGCATTTACAGCAAAAAAAAATTTGAATTATGTGGGTTTGATTGTCGTCAATACGTTTTTAGTTTTCATTTGCTGCTTTAACGTCCTTGGCAGGTCATTTCACCGGGTTTTAAAAAACAACCTGCAGAGACTTGAAATTGATGTGAAAAAAGATATTTCCTCTTACAAAATAAAAATCATGCTTCTCCAAACTTTCCCTGAAATAAGAAAAATGGCCTTTTCTTAAATCACAAAGGAGCATTTGACCCACAGAAAACTCACCAAATATCCAAAGGCACGGATTCTATCCGAAGATAATCCAACACACTGAATAATATGTTGGCTTTTTCACAACCTGCTTCGAGTTCAAGAGCATTTTGACATCTTCAGAGTCAAGTGCTAAAAAGGATGAACTGCAAGCCGAAAAAAAAAAGTATATCTTAAATTGATTTAAATAAAATCTTAAAGCATATCTGATGATCACTCTGTAGGATGGAGTTTTACCCGAACCGAGAACAAGATCTATGACAGCAAGGGTGCAACCACAAAAAGCCCCCACTCGTAGAAAAAATCCCCCTGATTGAATTCTTCAAATTAAATGTGCAGTTCTGTCAGTTTTTCCATAAAAAAGAAATTCTCCCTAATAAGTAAAATATGATATTTACAAGATACGTCTCCTCGAGTGGATTTATATGCACCACGTTTGGACCGAAGCGGATTTTCAGGTTCACCGAATGTCAAGCATGAGCTGTTACGGAAAATTAATGAATGAATGAATGTCCAGAGCCAGCTGAGGCAGAGACGCTCCTCCTCTCTCCGTCTAGTGCTGAGGTGAATTTTGCAAATAATCTGACTTTTTTGACTCTTATTTCAAAATACCTGCAGGTGAAGGTCTTCATCATGGCGTTGTTTGATTTCACTGTTTGTTAATGAAAGATGGGTGGAAATACCAAGTCTCTATCTCTCTCTCTCTCTCTCTCTCTCCCTCTTTCTCTCTCTCGCTCTCTCTCTCGCTCTCTCTCTCGCTCTCTCTCTCGCTCTCTCTCTTTCTCCACCAAGCGCACAGGAAGGAGCGGGCCTGTGTAAAGTTTAATTGAATTATAGTTTGAAAATATATTTAGTTCATTTTGGGACTGTGGCGGGACTGTGGCGATGAGTGTGAAACCCTTCTGTTGAAGAGATTTGCACCAACACTGCAGGCTGTGGGCGACTTTACTGGTGTTGCTTAAACCACAGGACAGGAAGCTGCTTCTACTGTTTGGACCCCTGATGTGACCGCCCGGCTGCTGTCCTCAAAGCACAGAAGCCTAAAAGAGATTTTGTCTCACGTCTCCATATCTCTTCCTCCCAGAACCACGTGAACCCGGCGGTGGATTTCACCCAGATCCCACCTGGCATGCTGGCGCTGGATAACATGTTGTATTTCGCCAGACACATCCAGGACGCCTACGTCAGGGTGAGCACGCTCCGACACGGTCACATGCAGACTTTCTTAGTTCCTGAGTAATAATATGTTTATTTTTACAATCATTTTGTAAATGAGGTAACTTAATAAGTCTGGGTAATGTATGAAGGTAAACTTTCAGAGGGTGTCTGTTTATCCACTGGTGTGGTGATAAGAGTGTTTGTGGTCATTCAAGGTGGTTTGAACAGTTTAATGGCAGCTGTCAATCACTCAATTCTAATAGAAAAAGGGGTTTGAATTAATAGAGCGATTTAATGACCACATCAGGAGATGAGGAAATAGATGTCTTACTACTTGTTTATCCTTTCCTCTTCATACTACACATTGTACACAATCTATGGGATTAAAAAAGAAAAAAGCCTTATTGATAAATTGGAGAAACTTAAATCCTGAAATCCTAACATTTAGATTAGATTTTTAGACTTTTGATGTATTTTTTTCCCTTCCTCACACACACATCTATATTTACACGTGTACAACAAACCAAGGTCATATTGACATATATTCATAAATAAAAATTCATACCTTCACTTTTTTTTTTCTTTCTTTTTATCTTTTTGACCAAAAAGGTTTAGAATGAAGCTACAGTTTATTATCCCTTTTTCTCAAAATCAAATTCTTTTTTAGATCTAAAATGTCAAAAAGCAAAACTGTCCAAAAAAAAAATCTTCTTCTTTTATACACATACAAATAAAAAACAGAAACACACACACACACACACACACACACACACACTATAAATATATGTACATGTAATAAATTATGAATGAAGTCACTCAATGTCATTTTTACAATGAATTATGTGTAAGGTCTATCATCGTTGTTACTGTGTTTTGACAAACGGACGATCGTACTTATTATATATATTATTATCCATCAGCAGTCATCAATCAGTGGTCATTAATGTTAACCAGAGGTGAATCACTGACTTATAATGGTGAGCGATGGGCGTTGCATGAAGCTCCGCCTGCTGCGCCGCACTTCCAGTGTCCGTACGCCTGAATGAGGCCCCAGAGGATAAAAACACATCTTCCAATTTCTCAAATGAAGCTGTCACAGTTACAAAGATCAGGCCCCTAATGGTCTCATTTTTGCTGCACCGCCCACCATCCATTCTTTTTAAATATTATTTATGAATTTCAAGTGGACTGTTTAAAAGGTTGGATGAGGTCAAATGGTGACTAAGATTTACAACATCTTGTTTCTGAGACCAGTGGGAAAAGGCCTTGATATATATATATGTGTGTGTATATGTACAAAAATAATATACGTATGTGTATACGTTGTTAGGGTGTTAACCAGGAACTGATGCAGATAAAGGATAAAGGTATTTTATTCCCGTCCTTGACTCAGCGCTGCTATGCCTGAAGTAAAACAAGCGGCTTTGTTTTTTTCTGCGATTTCATCCAATCAACTCCCAGAGCTTTCACCTGGAGTTTTCTACTCTGCACCCGAGTTATCTCCCCTGTTTTGAAGATATTTTATATATATCTCTACAAAGCTTTGTGCGTCTGGCAGATCCACATGTTGGGTTTAATATATTAAGGCCTGTGCAACAATGAGCCAACCAGATGTGAGACCTGATGCTGTTTCTGATCCGGCTTACTCGTAGATTGTCCTGGAGAACAGCAGTCGAGAAGACAAACACGAGTGTCCGTTTGGCCGCAGCAGCATCGAGCTGACCAAGATGCTGTGCGAGATTCTGAAAGTGGGCGAGCTCCGTAAGTCTGCGTCCACGCACGCACTCCAGTTATTCTTCGTCTCACTTCACTTTGCTCACAATATCTCCACAATCGGGTCGATACAGTCGACGGCAGCAAATAGAATAGCTCAGCTGCCGCCTTATTGCACACAAACACAAAGTCCATAGATTCCCTCCCTGTTAAAATGAAAGCAGCCATTATGCTCAGTAATTAGGATGATATGACTTCATTATTTAGTGATGCACCTAACCCCCATCAGGACCCTTTTAGCCTAATGTACGTCCTCTGGGAGGTACACTGTGCTGGAAAAGAGCTGCTGTGCACACATTCACTCCAAATTGATGTGCCCTTTTCATTTGTCTTTGCTTGTTTAAATGGATGAGTTGGACTCAGTTCTGCTCCAGACTGACCCCCGCTGATCCCCGCGGGGAAGGAGGCGGCATTTACCTCAGTTTTAAACTGATGTGCCCTTTTCATCCTTTTTTCTTTTTTCTTTTTTCTTTTTTTTCCCACACAGGAGTTAGATTCGGCTGCAATGCAGGGTTTTTTTCTCTTTTGTGTGTAATTTGGAGGGAGGATGTCAGACTTCTGGTGGAAAGAATGATCGCAGACTCGCGTATCTCAGAGAAATTTAAAACCAAATTCACTTTATTTGTCATTTTTATCCTACATATATTACATTCATATTGTTCACTCAAATTGAATTTGTGTCTATATTTCAATACAAAATAAAAGGGTATGGAAATAATAATAATAATGATAATTTCTAAACTTTTATACGCGATAGCAATTTTTTTAATGCATCGATCAACCATTACATTATAACCACTTACAGGTGAGGTCAGTTTTGTACTGACAGAAAAAACAAGTTTAATCAGTTAAACTTGGGATCAGTTTTGTGGAGAATGAAAGTAATTATTATTAGTCATATTATTATTATTTACCTTTTTTGAGACATGCATTCAGACCGGAGTCTTATTTTCAGAGATGCCCTGGTTACATATAATAATTTGAAAAAAAAACAATAGAATAAGGGAAAAAGCGATAAAAACATTAGCTATAAATAATGTTCTGGTTACGGACAATAATCTAATAACATAAAACAAAAAAATTTAACAAACAGAGAAACATCTGCCATCAAAACCAGTTTATCAAATACTTAATGGTATAAAACATTTGTAGTCCTCTACATCAAACTCATGTTATAAACTTTGAATATGCACAAGGAGAAGAGTGAACTCATTTTGGAATTTGTCCCCGGCTCTAGACGCCACATAAGAGCGGTGTGGCTCAGGGCTACATTTTCATACCCGACGTCTCATTAGTCTGTGCTCCACTTGCTCCGCCTCACATGCCCTTTTGATCTTGTCTCTCAGAGAACTGAAATTGCCTCCCCTGTAGTAGTCTGCCCCCCTCCAAAGAAGAATCTCTTTGACCTCTTTATACAAAATGCAGATTAAGCACTTAGTCATGTCCCAAGGCGTCTTCATCTCTCAGGCCTCTCTAAGAATGTAGCTAATCCCAAAGATGAATCCAGGCTTTTATCATGAATGAGACATCATTTTTGAGAGACCGTCTCGTTTAACGAGCAGGATTATTTTGTAACTTACTCAAAAGACATGAAATTAAAATGCATCCAGACCTACAGCATCCAATCATAAACTTAACATTTTCAACCTGTTTCCACTAGTGATTTTATCTGATTATGCTACTGCTATTTTATGGCGTCCACATTTCCCTGCAAAACTGAATGCTGTTGACCTTGACCTTGATTCTTTTTTAAGGCTATTTTATTGCCATTGGTTGTTTATTGTCCTAGCTCCTGAGGGGTTTAGCCTGGAAAACTGAACCTACCATTAATATTCATCGTGTGTGTGTGTGTGTGTGTGTTTGTGTGTGTGTGTGTGTGTGTGTGTGCGCACAAAAAGAAAAATAGCTAAAAACCTCCTGAATTACAAAAAAGTAGGATCTCAAAAAACAAAAAATTATAAACCAAAAATTGGTTGTGGACACTTAATTCGATTTTCTGCTGTTAAACGATAATTAAGAGTTTAAAAGAGGCTGGATGTTAAAAATCAGTCTTGAAGAGGATGTGTTTTCAAACTTACACCACACACTGTGAGGAGGATGGGTCAACTGGTAAAAGTCTCCAAGGATTACAGCTAGAGGTCAGTTGAATCTTGCGGTCATAAAGTCTCCCTAACCACCATCAGATAGCACCTACAGTTTGCCAAACGCCATCGGGACATTCAATTTAACAAGGTCATAGGTCAGATGAGGCCGAAATAGAGCCTTCTGCCAACAAACATCTAAAATTGGTGTGACATGAAAAGAAAGAAAGAAAAGCCACAGAGAAAAGCGTCTCATACCCACTGTGAAGTCTGGTGGTGGATAGCTGATGCTTTGGGACTGTTTTTCTTTCAAGGGCCTTGGACATCTTATTCCTGTTCCTCTGTCAGGAGCCAACTAGACTGGGGTTGAACCTTCCAGCAGGAAAATGATTCGGATGCCCATAGTTCTGGGGGGCGCTGTATAACCTTGTAGGGAATGAGCTTCATGAGACACTCCCTGCTGCCATATTAACGGCACATGATTCTCTTATAAACAGGCCATCTGTGAGCACGCTTGTGAAAAATATGTATGAATCGGCAATAAAATAAAACCTGTACCTTAGTTGGAATAAGTAGGGACACAAGGGAAAATACTACATTTTTGATATATTCACATTCACTGTGTCATGAATCCTAATCCTCCCATCCATCTTCGTCAAAATTCCAGTAAATATTTTCACATGCCCGCAACCACACAACTTCACAGGCTTCCTTTCTTTATGGAAGGAACGGAAGTGCATCTTCTCTTTTGCAGGAAATGTGTTTTCACACACACACACACACACACACACACCCCATCAGCCCTGTGCATATTAATGCACACTTATGAATATATGAGTACACTTATTATTAAATGGGTACACTTATGAATATATGAGTAGGATGAATGTGACGTGGACCAGACAGGTGTTGCAATAACTAAGCAGGTAACGGCTTCTCAGTAGAAAAAATGTGTGTGTGTGTGTTTGTGTAATGTAGGGTTGGGAGTTTTCCCTGACGAAAGCGTAGGGAGGAGAGAGTCTCGGCGGCACGCTGACTGTCACCATTCAGCTGACCTTTCAGCAGAGACACAATGAAATACCTGACGGTAATGAGGATGTTGGAGGCCGTCTGTGTCTCTGTAACGTTTCATCAACTTTGATAGTCTGGTATTTGTGTCGGAATAAGAATGGAACCTGCGATGCATCACTTCAACTAACTTGAAGTATATGACATTTCAACACATCATTTTTTTTCCCAACTTAAGAGGAACCATAAAATAATGTTTTGCAAGTAAAGCACTGCTCAAAGGATGCATTTGACACTCGTACAATTCACCAAGTGACTTCTCTATTTTAATCATTAAAGCATTACCATCGGGTTAATATGTGTGAACTTTGTTTGGAAATCTGGACAGAGGCGGTCTTTTGGTCTGGTCATAGTGGGAAAAGGTGTTTCTAATAACATCAACAAAGTCTCTCTTATAATATAGATATCGTGACCGCGACGATTCCATTATATTCCTGAAATGTCTGGGATATTATGGAATTGTCTTTGCATCCGCTGCAGATCCTTCATCTCAACACGATTCCTTAAAAAAACAAAAAATGTCATGGGTCTTTTCCAAATTTTATACCCACATAGAATTTAGAGCAAGGAAGAACTGGATTGATTTGGGGGAAATGTCATTTGCATATTTCTTTATCTCTTTTAGAGATCTATCTCTAAAAATCTGCCATTGTTTCTCAAAGATTGGCCCGATTACGTAAATTTGGTGCAATTTGGTGTTTTCAATGAAAAAAGGTCCCCCTAGTGATTAGACTATTAACCATTAGATATGAAATGTACAGGATGGATCTCCTCGAGTCATTGATAGCCACCGAATTTGGACCGAATTAAACCAATAGTTGAGATTTAATGGCCCTAAAACATTCCGAGATGAAGCTTCCCCTAGTGGCAGATATATCTAGCGGACATTTCCTGAAATCAATCCAGTTCTTCCTCGCACTGATGTCAATAATAATAATAATACCTTATACTTATATGGCCCTTTTCAAGATACCCAAAGACACTTTACAGTGTATGATCTGGATGGAGAAGCGGCGAACACAAGACGCCAGCGTCCTCTCCACATACGTACATGTAATGATATTCTTTCGTTACACAGAAAGACGGTCAACCATTCACACTCACATTAACTCCTGTGCGAGTTCCCCGGAGCGAACCCACGCAGACACAGGGAGAACATGCAAACTCCGCACAGAAAGGCCGGCGGAGGTGGATTCGAACCCACTACCTTCTTGCTGTGAGTCAGCAGCGCTAACCACTGCGCCACCGTGCTGCCAAAACTCTGTATGATCAAAATATGAAATATTAGAGTAAAATATGAGTTAGATCTTCCCTAGATTAACTAATGTGCACCGAGTTTGGACAAAATCGGACCAACGGTTGAGAAATTATTGCCCAAAAACCAGCATTTTAGTGAGAGAGCTCCCCTAGGTGGAGGAAATATTCAGCGACCTTTCCCAAACTAAATCCAGTTCTTGCTCACAACTAAGGTCTTTGTGGTGATGATGATGATCCATGAAAATATATTTGAGCTTTCGCGTTAACAGGAAGGATCTGCAGCGGAAACTGACATAGCCGCAGCAGCGATGACGATTCCATAACATCGACAACTTTCTGAGGAATATAATTACTCAAATACCTGCAAAGCCCCTGACATTAATGTTTAATCCTACGTTTTAATTCTCTGAAAGACTAAGCGGGTTAGAATAGTAAATATTGTGCTTGTGTTACTCAGGAAACATGGGAATAATCGTAAGCCTGTGTTGCAGGATATGCAAAGCATGCCAGAGGATGTAGCTGCTCTAGGTATTGACAATCTTTGTGTTTGCCGAGTGCAGAAAGAAACTATGATGCAAAGATGACACTTAATTAAAGCAGATCCGATCACAGGCTCTCTGTAATTCTCTATCAAAGCGCCATTGTTGTCTTTCAGTTTCTGTGAAAACATTCCCAAACCCCTGGATGATTAATGGTGATGGCTGTGATGTCTTCGCGGCTCATTCGCCGTGTCTGTGTGAAATGCCACTATGGCTCGGATTGAGGCCAAACAGTCTCCTCTTGTTTTCCTCATGAGGAGGAGGCACAGAGAGATTTTGGATTTGCTAGTTGCTGGATCAAACACTCCGTCGAGTTCTCACTCTTAATTCTGTCTTTAAGGATCAGAGTTTTTTCCCTCCATGAGGATCTAAAGAGCATCTCAGACTTGCAATTGTTTCTCATGCTCCAATTCCATTTTTATCCCGAGAAAAGACCCAAACACAGAATAAAAGATCATCTTAACACTTTTGGAATACATAACTAAGACTCTTGAGACTCTATCATGACTCTTGTCTCACTGCCCGCTCAGATTACGGGATTTTCTTCCAGTCTAATTTTGAAGTTACAACTATTCTGGTTAGAGATGTTTTTTTTCCTTTAAGTTTGTTGTTGAGATATTATATTGATATACATACGTGGTGTGGGACTTGTTTGGATGGTTCAGCTGTAACTGCTGAAAGATTCTACATAAATCATGGCCAATCCGAACGTCGCTCGGCCCTCTCTCACCTTCTTTCATTATTTCTGTTTGTAGCTCTTGTAAAAAGTTGTTGTACTTCTTCACATGCTAAAAGATTGATTATCCCACTATGTTTTCTGCTGTAGTACAGGCCTTAATGGAAACTCCATCACTGAGGCAGCAAGCCGTGACTTTCCCGACTCTCCTATTTAAGCTGGCCCCGTGGAATATTTATGAAGTTATTTAGAAAAGGGCCAGCCATGGTGAGTAATGGCCCTGGTTTGTGATTCACTGTGTGGCAAGTAGTGGCAGGTCATAGCATGTCGACACACACACACACACACACACACACACACACACACACACAGACAGACTCCACAGTGACTTGTTTTCCTTATATTTGTATCTTCCGTCAGGGAACCATGAGAAAAAATCCGAACAGTCGGCCATATTCAGCACCATAGACAGCTCCATTCTACATCACATGGGTTCCATCAACACTAAGTTTTATATCAGACTTATTTTAAATTCCCAATATTCTATGTCATGTGGAATATTTGGATTAATTGTCTCTCCAAGTGTATTCTTTATTCATATTCCTTAAATGTTGAGGATATTATAGAATAGTCATTGCTGCTGCATCCAAAGATCCTTTATGTTAGGATCAAATGATTCAAAAACCATTTCATGGATCATCTGCAAATTTTATAACCCAATAGACCTTAGTGTGAGGAAGAACTGGATACACGTGTTATTTGTATATTTCCATCACTAGGGGGGGCTTTGTCTCTAAAATTACTGTTTTTTTTTGGCCATAATTTCTGAGTTGCTGGTCCGATTTAGTGAAAATATGGTGCATATCAATCAACTCTATCTTTTAAATATCATTTTGTCATTGTATTTCATATATGACTCACTAGGGCGAGCTTTTCTACGAAAAACACTGTTTTTTGGAGATAACGTTTAATTTGGGGCGTTAAATCGAGGGGATTGTTTTTACGGCGCAGGGGATTAGGGGATTTTCGGCGATATACCCTTGATGTCGGGTGTGACAGCATGGGCCTAGTTATTTTTGGATTTTATTTCTCTTTTTGTTGCTTATTAATGAAAATTCCATCAAATCATCTTCATTATGATAGAAAGCAGTTTCTTAGGGAAAATCAGAAAGGCTCTCAGCAGAGCGCTGCACGTTTTTTAGTTATTGTGTTTACATGAAGGATCTGCGGTGGACGCAGCTGCAACGACGATTCTATAATATCCCTGTTTTTTTTCTGGGATATAATCAGACGTGATGTGCCTGATAACTAATTTTGGGATTGTGGAACTTGATCTAACTTGAAAAAAATTCGTAAGTCACAAGGTTTTAGGTGCTGAACCCTCGTAAGTCTCCCTCAATGAATGATCGTGGAGGATGGAAGGCGGAGGAAACGCCAAACGTAGAATTGAATCCCTCAAGTCGTGACATGGATCAATGGACCGGTTCTCTTTGGAAGTCAGCAACCACTCCACACATTTGTCTCTTGCAGCCTTTTGTTAAAAGAGGCCCGTCCTTCAGGGGGGTTCAACGTTGTAGCCTCAGGCTTACACCTGCAGAAGGTACTGATGTACGCTGGAGAATCTCAAGTGGTGTTTGTCCACTGGGTTTTTGAAGCACTACTGTCACCTCGCAGCAAACCTTTAATACTGGACATCAAAGTGCTAAGAATCTCACTTCGGTGTTTCCTCTCAGCAGCATCTCAGATATATTTATATCCCCAAGAAGTTTACGGACAGGTCTGTTGCCTGTATCTGCCACTAGGTGGAGCTTTATCTCCAAAGGTTTTCAGGCCGTAACTTCTTATTTAGTCTAAATTTGGTGCATTTCAATCAATTCAAGGAGATCAATCTTGTCTGCAACCGCTCATCCTGATCAGGGTCGCGGTGGAGTCTATCCCAGCTGACATTGGGCGAGACTACATTGGATGAGACACCAGTTCACCACAGGGCCAACACATGGAGACAATCATCCTTAGGTGAAATGGTGACTCTAAAATGCTCACTGTAGTAAATGGGAGCTTACATAGATCATATTTTGATCACTAGGGAGAGCTTTTTACAAAAAAAACAGTTTTTTGGACATAACCTCCTAACAGTTGGTCCGGTTTAGTCCAAATTTGGTGGATATTAGTCGACTGGAGGAGCTCTAATCTTTTTATTTCATATTTCTTTTACACTAAGCGTTCATATTTTAGTCACTGGGGTGGGTTTTTCTTATCTAACCTCACATTTCATTTGAACAGTTCAGTCGGGGGGATTGCTTGTACAGCGCAGTGGATAGTTTTTTTGGGGGGGAATATACCATTGGTGTCGGGGTTGAAAGTGTTGTCTTAATTTTTTAATGTTTTTTTATTTTCAACTACCCAAAAAAAGATCCAGAAACATTTTATATAATCTCATACCTCAGTTTTGTATGTTTATCAACTTATTTTTAACATTTTTTATACATTTATAGCAACTTCTTCACACAAGTGACATTGAAAATGCACAGAGGTAAATAAGTAGAGGTATGTAGAGGTAAATAAAAGCCCTTTGAAGGATATTTTTTGTGCAAACCTTACTGAATCTTACCTCATAATAGTATATAATATTAATTCAATGGATAAGAGGCTATATGAAGTTTCTGTTATTATCTCTCTATACTACTCTCGACTTCTCGGGTGCGTCCTATAACCCCTACATCCAATGCGTTGTAATCAAAAATATATGAGTCATTTTGCATAATTAAATTATTGAAAGAGAATTAACTTGAAATGAAAGCACATGTCAGCGTTTTCCTGCGGATGTATGGTTTGCTTTTAAAAATATCAAAATAGCTGCATGTAAAAACTGATTCTCCCGATTCCAGCGGGCCAGAAAGCAAAAATCATCTTAAAAAGATTTGTTTGCTTTAATAAATGACGTGCGCAGCTTATTTTAAGCGAGGGGATAAAGCCTCATACGGAGTGGTTAGGATGCCGGCCATGTTTTGCATTTGTGAACCCGCTGCTCTGACATCTGCTCGCAGAAACGGCGACCGGACTGGAAACGTGGCGCTGACGTCGTCACACACTCTCACTCTCCCTGTCACAGTTGGACATCAGGGCTGGCTGCTATTGAAATTAGAGTGAGGATGACACTTTGTGATGTGCCTTCATCCTGTGTAATAGATGCAAGATCATTTTTGTGCACAAACACACACACACACACACACACACACACACACAAACTTTTAACACACCGGATCTGTGCGGCGGCCCGTTGAGTAATTATCTCCTGCCTGATGCCAACGAGGCCTCAGATCATTCACGTCAGAGGGACTTTGATAAGAGAGAGACAGGCAGCAGCTGTCCCTCGCTCAGTCACGCTTCACTTCAGAGAGACCACAGTGACCTCTGACCTTAGCCAAGCCTCACATATCCCAGGAGATGGAATGGGTGGGAAATGAGGAGACAACTCCGAACATTCTCTGTCTTGTCTCGCCATCGCGGTGATACCGTGTGATGTTGGAAGAATGCCCGTTCAGACCCGTCCCATTTAGTCCCCAGCCAAAGAACTCCTCGCTGCCAGTTGGGCTTACGATGCCTTCATTCATGTCATTCTGACTGTAATTATCTCATGTAAGGACGAGATGGAAAACCATCTCTCGCTCTTTAGTCACATGTCAGAGTCATTATATCATCAAAAAAGGGATATTAAGGATTTTTCATCGCCGCCGCAGAGCTTCTCGTTTTAACGCGGTTACTCAAAAACTATTTCATGGATCACTTTCAACTTTTTATATCTACTTAGACCTTTGTGTGAGGAAGAACTTGATTGATTTTGGGTAGGGTCGATTGTATGTGTCCGACACTAGGGGGAGCTTCATCTCAAAGTTTTGGGGACATAATTTTGCAAACGTTGCTCCGATTTAGTTCTAATGTGGTGCATATGATTCGACTCAGGGAGGTCTATCTTGTTTATGTATATATTTATATATATCATTCATTTTACTCTATTATTCATATTTTACCCACCTGGTGGAGCTTTTTTACGGAAAACGCAGGTTTTCGGTGATAAACCCTTGCTGTCGAGGATGCAGTTGTGATTTAAAAAAAACAAAATGAAATGCCTGTCTTTGAAGACAAACTAGGGTAGATGGCGGTATTTGTTGCGGCTCAGTACAGGAGGACCTGTGATGTCTTCAGGGATGTGTTGGTATATTTCCCTCTGATCAGCAGGACAGTGCCCGAGATGGTCTTCGGAATAGTCGTTGTAGTAGTCATTGGCAAAACTAATGCTTTCAGAGGATTTACTTTGACATTAGAATTATTTTATAGCTTATTTCATACCAAAGCTCAGTGTTGGACCGAGTACAGCCAGAACACCCTTCTGTTTGAAAGAAAAAACGACAATTTGATGGGAGCTATGCTGGGAGCAATAGTTATGCAATAACACGATTTTGCACTCACTCAGTGCCATTTTTATTCAGGCAGAGAATTTTTAGTGCATTTGTGCAGCGATGAGAAAGATCGAATCATGACATTTTAGCTAGCAGGAAATTAGCTGGGTGAAAAAATGAGGCAAAAGATAACCTTACTGTCTAAATCCATGATTGTTGATTCAAATTATTCACAAATAGTTTTCTTTAAAACATGTGTGCCACAATTTTCCACCCTGCATTTAATATTTTGCCCCGCCCCCTTTTGCCACAGTAATAGCCCTGAGTCTCCTTCTGTAGTCTTTGATGAGCTTTGAGAACACATGGAGAAGATCTGAGATCATTCCTCCGCACAGAGACTCTCCAAACCCATCAGGTTCTGAAGTCCATGCTTGTGGACTCTCCTATGCAGAACATCCCAAAGATTTTCCCTGGGATTCAGGTCAGGCCACTGGGATGGTCATGTGATCTCTGAACCAGACTGGATCTTCAGATCATTGTCCTGCTGGAAGGTCCAACCACGGCCCACTTTAAGACAGAGACTTTTAGGTTTTCATCCAGTATCTGCTGGTGTTTGATGTCCAAACATCTCGTCTTTTAACGAGATGTCCAGAACCTTTAGAAGAAAAACAGCATCAGAGATCCACCACCAGACTTCACAGTGGGTTTGAGGTACTTTTCTGGATGGTTTTCTTTAATTCTACACCACACCTATCTTAGATGTTCATTGCCAAAAATCTCTACTTTGGTCTCATCTGACCTCTGACCTTATTCCACTGAAAGTCCAAATCAAATAGGTGACCCTAAACATATAAAATAGGAATTTTCCAAAAGGTGGCTATAATAGTGGCACACACATTTTAGAGAAAAATGTTCAATTGGAGCGTAAATTTTTTTTTTTATTTTAAAACTTGAATCAAAGGTTAGATATTTGTGAATAATTTGAACTAAAGATCATGGGTATTGACAGCAAAGACCTTTTTTATTCTTTTTTTTTTTTTTAAGGGTGACAATATTTCTGGCAGTCACTGTAGATGCTGCTTTTTAACATCTCCATGAAATAATGTGTCATTTGTCCATTGGATTTTGGAGGGAGAACTGGCTCTTAATGTGCTAAAGTCACCCTAGAAACCATAACCTATTACAGATGTCCCTGATTATATATAGATTTTTTTCAGAAATTCAACTAGTACAGCACAAATTGCGTTTCCATCTCAGGTGGTCAGCTAAAATGCAGAGCAGCTGCACTCAGTTAAATAATTTCCTCGGTGTGGATGAATTATTCACTGATCCATTTGGGTGAGTTTGCAATTGGGTGACTCTTATAATGTAGAACGCTGTTTGTGAACTATTTTAAGCATCAACACACTATATTGCTTTCTCCTTTTTTCTTTTTTTGCCTTGTCACTGCGATTTTGATTCTGCTGAGCCCTGCAGGAGGTAATCAAACGGTCTGCGACTCTGCTCGCCTCGTGAAACCTCAGGATGTAGACATTTCTGCGGACCTCCCAAATGCACCTTGACGTTTAATTCCCTTCACATGGCCATCTCCGGACTCAGTTGGTTCCATCAATAAACTTCCCATTTCGCTCAGAGGTCACTCCAAATGTCAATCCTCCCAGTTGCATTTAGCAGTCAGCCATAACCTATTTCATTGAGCTACGGTCTATATATACTTTCTTATATTATACAAGAAATACTTATAATAATAATACTTACAATATTATGGAATTGTCATTGTGGCCGCAGATCCTTAGTGTCATCTCTTAAACTGTTTCATGAATCATTTTCAGATTTTCTTTACCCACATACACCTTAATGTGAGGGAGAACTGGAATGATTTTGGGAAAGGAGAGTTGCTTTTTCGGACTCTAGGGGGAGTTTTACCTCCAAAAGTTTTCGGGCCAAAATTTCACACTGTTTTTTGATCGTACCCACCTAACCGTTGGTCCGATTTAGCCCAACTTTGCGGTATATCAATTAAATCCAGGAGATCTATCTTTTATATACAATATCTACGCACATCTATCTATGCACATTTTATCTGAGAAGGTCAATGAGAAGGATTCTACAACGCAGGAGATTTGGGGCTTCTCCGGGTTTACACCATTGCTGTCAGGGACGACAGCGTAGTCATAGTGTAAAATGAACCATTTTTTCTTTTTAATGCCTCTTCACCCTCGCCTCCTAGGACTTTCCTATGTCACACTCCCTAAATCTTCCAGCTATTGCTCCAAATCAAGGCCGGGGTCGCTGTTCCCGTGGCCTGCAGGCATCACTCCTTACACTGTGAGGTTTCAATTGCTGCCGCTCTGAAACTCTTGAAATGAAACAACTTCTGGCTCACGGCCGCCACTTATCTCAGTAAGGCTATGTGACACAGACAAATGTACTTCACATGGATGTCCAGTCTTGTTATTCCACTTCTTGGTTATATGGTTAGCACTCTTAGGAGCCCTGACAGTCGCTCTTTCATCTCTTTCTTATATCAAACTCGCAAAAATAATGGGGATTGGAATGTTTCAGTATCCCACTAATTAAGTGAAACAAACCACCTTTACTCTTGGAAAATGAAAAACCTCAACCCGTTCCTTAAGAACAGTGTTAATAAGCGCCATTTGTCTCTTAAGAGAGAGTTAATGTATTATGAGGACTTGAATATTTGATAGCAATTTCCTCATTGTTTTTTATAAATAACCTATAAACGCATCAGTTGTGTTCTGTTTTACTGTAATTGTTCATATTTCCCTCACTTTTTATTATTTGACTGTTACTTCCCAACCGTATGTCCGATTATGTCCAAATTTGTTCATATGAATCTACACAAGGAGATCTATCTTGAATACATATTATTTCACTGTAAAAGTTCATATTTTACTCATTAGGAAGAAAAACACATTTTCTGCGCTGTAACTTCCCAACCATCCTTTCTGAGTCCAAATGTGTCTAAATTTAACTGATATGAATTGACACAAGGAAAACTCTCTTGTTTTATTTCTTAGCTCAGAAAAAAATTGTTTATTTAAATTACTTTTCACTTGTAAAGCGCTCTAAAACACTACCCCATCATTCATTAACCAGTGGAACAGCTATTGGGGGAAACTTGCGGCTCAGTATCTTCCTCAAGGACATTTCGACATATAGACCAGATTTATCTTCATTATTGAGCATATTGATCTTAGAGCAGACTGCTGACTTCATAGAAATAGTTAGGTTGGTCAATATGGACTGTTTGAAATTGATAATGAGACGTATTTAATCAGAGGAGTTCAGTCAGGAGGATTACACTGCAAAAACTCAAAATCTTATCAAGAATATTTTTCTAGTTTATCTTATCGCACTTGATTTAAGACACAACTGCTGAACAATTAACATTTTGAAGGAGATTATGGGACTTATTTTGAACATCTTGTTAGATCAAAGAATCTTGAAAATATCAGACATGATAAAAATGAGAATTATTAGCTCACTAAAGGCGATATATCATCTTCAAATGCTTAAAAATCTTTCTCTAATCTTATTTCAAACTCATAACGGATATAAATGTAGAAGAGTCTCAGTGCTTAATAGAAAGAAACTTTACAAATCCTCACAGGGGAAATTTTTCAATGTGATTAAGACGAAGAAAAAATTTGCAAAAATGCATATCTTACTTAAAATCAAAACAGAGAAAAGAGATATGGCGCAGTCTTGCAAGTAAAGGCTGATAAAATACATTTTTGTGTTTTAAACAGCGATTCTGAGAGACAAAACTTCATAACATTAGTAAAATATAGTTATAAATTGGAAGAAATTTAACCAAGGAATTTTTCACTTTTTCTAATGGCAGATTTTTTACTTATTACAAGCTAAAAAAAAACTGTATTCATTTCTTTTCTGCTTCTTTTTGAGGGGGCATTTTATCCAGTGTGCTTGTACAACACAGGGGATTGGCGGCTTTTCTGGGATATACCAGAAAGTATATATATATATATATATATATATATATATATACCGGTGCAGTCGGGGAAGAGAGCATAGGCCTAATTTTGTCATTTTGACTTTCTCGCACCTCCATCTCGTTTTATATCATCGGCTCTGCATCTCGTTATCATCTTATTAGATCTGTGTTTTCATTCAAACTTCTGCCCTATTCTCTCCTTCCCCTCTCAGCGAGTGAAAACTGCCACGACTTCCACCCCATGTTCTTCACCCACGATCGCTCCTTCGAGGAGTTCTTCTGCATCTGCATCCAGCTGCTCAACAAAACCTGGAAGGAGATGAGAGCCACAAGCGAAGACTTCAACAAGGTAGCTGCACGTTTTATTTTACAGAGATGACACGAGATCCGTACCCGTGTTCCGGTGCTGCAGAGGTGCAGAGCTGAGTCCCAGTTTTTCTGTTTAATCATCACAAGCTAATTTTGGGTTTTGGTCACATCTCATGATGTCTTTGACTAATTATAAAAAATTAAAAAAAAGAAATCGACTGACGAAGACGAGAGATTTGGTTTCTCGTCTATTTTGAAGTCTATTTTGAAGACTCTGTCTTTGCTGTCATTCGATACATTATCGCCTCATTCAGCCTTGTTTGTTTGTAAAATAACACGGTTTGTTTGATCACTGATCATACAAGATATACACCGATCTGCCATAACATTATAACCACTGTCAGATGAAGGCGGCCTAGCACTGGGCTGCAAAAATGTAGCTTTCAAAAACTAGAAATAATTAGTAAAATTGGCGTTATATTACTTTAAATAACATAACAAGTCAGATTTGATTTGCAAATATATTTCAATACAAAAAATAACACAGATATCTATAAAACTAGCAAATACATTTGTCTTGATGAAAAGACTCCTTGAAATAAAGCAATATGTTAGGTTGTATATCTTAAAAACATGTAATGCTACACTTAAAACAAGTACATCTGCATCAACATTAATAGAGTATTTAAGAATTATCTTCTCAATATATAGGAAAACTTAAATTAAGCCATCGCTACTATTACAATATTCTTGGAAAATCCGCTGGAGTTTACAGAGAAAATGTCGGATTATGCTTTAGATCAGTAATCGTGATATAAAATAAAGGACTGACGATGAATTCCATTTGGTCGTAATGTTTATAATATGTGAAGAGATGAAAAAGAAAGGATGCCTGAAATAGGAATAATTCAGACTTTCACCAAAGAGTTTTGTTCTTCTCATTGTTGATCAAACAGCCTTTTAATGATGGTAATTCTACTTTCATGCATTAATTATCTCAGAATCGGTAATACAATCTCAGTAAGACGTTGTTATCCCCTAAGATAATTAAAAATAACAAAGCCAATTGTTCTGACACAGAATACTGTGTCTTACTTAGATTCCAGTTTTCGAGGATTTTATCCTCGAGCATGATGAGCTGGAACCAGGCAAAATGGGGAAGCCTAAGGATTTCAGGGATTTCGACCAAGCAAAACTCTGATGGATAAGCTACTGCGTCAGAGCATCTCCAGAACTGTATGTATTGTCAGGACTTCCCAGTCTGCCGTAGTTACCGCCTACAATAGTGGTCTTAGGACGGACAACTGGTGAACTGGCAGACTGGGCCGTGTTGATCGAGGTCTCACGTTAATGCTGGTTCTGATAGAGAGGTGTCAGAACACGCAGTGCTTCACAGATTTGCTTTGGTGGCAAAAAGGGAGACGCTACACAATATGAGGCAGGTGGTTTTAATGTTATGGCAGATCAGGGTGTGTGATCCTTTGCTTTGAGAGAATTTACGGCCTCCTATGAAATGAAAAGCATTTAGATTCTGTTTGACAGTTTCTTGATACGAGCATGAAACATGGGCTGAGGATTTAAGTATTTTTAAAGAATAAATGTGTTATTTTAAGGTGACCTTGTGTTTTACTGATTTTCTGCTGTAGTTTTGTAACAGAGCTCAGTCTTAATTACAGCAGAGTTGATCAAATTTCTAATGATGTCATAATTCCCATAAAAACATGATGCTTCATTAAGGTCCTTTTTTTTTTGTGCACAAATGATCCAGCTTTAGGCGTTTCCCTCTTAAAGGCACAGATTTTCAGATTTACTGTTTGACATTTTCCACTTTTATATGACATGAAAAAATGAGCTGCCTTCATCGTCTGAGTCACTGAACCACTCGGTCTTCATTTGGACCTCATTGGAGTCTGGATGGAAGCAGAAGCGTCCTGTAAGCTGGCTAATGTTGAGCTGTTCACGTTTGTCGGTCCAGATGGTGATAGTAATGAGGTGTTTATGACAGATACTGTATGTTTTATATACGCTGTCGCAGCCAACAGATGCTATTTCTATTTGCACTAATTCCGAAAGTTCAAACCATGACTCCCATGACTCCCCTCAACAAACTGACACCAGTTTGTTGAGGGGAGTCATGGTTTGAATTGGAAATCATTGAAGAAAAAACGCTTTAAAATACGGGGGAAACAAGATGCAAAGAATTCCTTTACTGTTTATACCCATGATCGTTACTTTAGATTATTCACAAATATCTAACCTTTTGTTCAAGCAACAAAATAAAAAAATTACATTCTTTATATGAAACAAATATATTTCTCTAAAACACGAATGACACAATTATTGGCATTTTATATTTTTTAAGTTTCACCTGTTTGAGCAAGAACTCTGAAATATTGAACAGGTACTTCCTGTTTGACTGGGGTATAAATATGAGGTGACACAGGCCTGATTCTCTCTGAGGTTCTTCACCATGATGAAGACCAGAGAACACAGCAATGAGGAGCAAAGAAACGTTGTAGAGCTGCACAAATCTGACAATGGAGACAAGAAAATATCTCAGCAGTTCATAATGTCAGTTTCAACAGTTAGATCAATAATGAAGAAGTTTAAAGAGACTGGAGATTTAAAAAATCAGCCTGGAAGAGGACATGTCTGCAAACTGATTCCACACACTTTGAGGATGATGGTTCAGCTGGCAAAAGACTTTCCGAGGATTACAGCTAGAGAGGTCAGAGGTCAGTTTAATCTTGGGGTCGGAAAGTCTCCCTAACCACCATCAGATGGCGCCGACACCAACACCAGCTGTTTGGGAGGGTAGCAAGAAAAAAGCCTCTGCTGTCATTCAAACATAAGCTAAAGCTCCTAAAGTCTGACAAACACCACTGGGACTTTCAGTGGGACAAGGTCAGAGGTCAGATGAGACCAAAGTAAAGCTTTTTGTCAAGGGGACTCAGGGCTGTTATTGTGGCTAAACAAAATATTAAATTCACGGTGTCATTAATAGTGGCACAGATGTTTGAGAGAAAGATATTTGTTTTATTTTAAGAATGTAATGCTATTTTTCAGATTTTGTTACTTGAGTTACGGGTAGAGCTTTTGGCGGTCATTTTTAATTAAAGAGCTTGGGTATAGACAATAAAGACAATTTTTCTAACGGGGGCCAATCGTGTACATGCCACTATACATTTACTGGGTTAGACTACAATTGAATTGGTTCATCTCAAGTCACTGAGCCACTCCTCCCCTTTTCATTAGCACCCCAGAAATAAATCTCCAGGAGTGAATGTTTGCGAAGGAGGTGGTTCATACGCGCTAATCATGTGACGCTGCAGTTGCATCATCCTTTGTCCTTCCTTTGCATGTTAAATGATGGCAGGCAGCAGGGTGGGCTTTATGAGCCGTTAGAAAAAGGGTCTGGTGCTCAGATGAGAGGCTGTGAGTGAAGTCTGGAAAAATGTATTTGTTGTTGGGGTTTGACGCTTCTTAGTGTTTTTTTTTAAGTAACGTATCAAGAGGAATAGCAGAGAGTATTGTAGTCGATATAAACCTAGCCATCCTCTGGAGCTTCTCCTGAAAAATAATAAATCAGCGTTTATATTCCGTATTTACTAATGAAACTTTGTCAGTAATATTTGTGGACATAATATGCTTTTAATTTGACATTCGATAACGTCTTTTTAGTAATTCTGTTTGTCTAAATGATGTCATAAAGATAATACGGGCACATTCAAACGAAATGAAACACAAACCATATATATATATATATATATATGTATATATATATATATATATATATATATATATATACACACACATCATATCTTCTGCGCTGCTTTCCAGTTCCATTTTGTGTCAGAGTTCAACAGACATCTCCACCAGGACGATATCATGTCCTCCAGTCCCAACCTTCACGTCTTTCCTTTGAATGAAAGAGTCCCGTTTGATTTAACTGGGATAGGATAGACGATGCTTCCCATCCTTCTCTCCTCTTCCCTCCTCCGACATCCTCTCTCATCAAACAGCGCTTTGGGAGTTTGGTATTCCGCAGCAGCTTGTGATAGTAAGACTGTTGGGTCTCACGGGCTTCCTATCAGTTAAATGGTACATTTGGAAACCCTCCTCTTCCAGCCCCTAATGCTGGGTCTTAGTTCATATCCACTTTGAAGTTTCAAACGCTCTCGAGACATCATCCCCTCTGATATGTCTGAAAGTTCTCTTCTAATTTCAACATAAAATACTGGGACCTTTATCCGTGACTGACGCATTTCATGAAATGAAAAACACAGAGAGGGGAAAGATTTTGGACAAAAACGCTGTCTGGGAAAAGCTGGGAGTAAATCCCAGAAGTCTGAGCATTAGAAAGAGAAAAATATTAGTTTTAAGTTGAAACCTTTGACTGGACTCAAGACATTGAATATTTAAATGAGGATAAAGTAAAAATGCAAAACACTTGAAAATTCTTAATATTAATATTTAGTCTTTAGTTTCCCTGTGATATACTGTATGTCTTATTATTAACTACTGTGGCACTCAGTAGTGTCCAAACCCCCACTCAGGCCCAACATTTCCATGGAATCCAATCCATCCAAAATCCCAAAGCCCTTTAACCCTAATCTAAGGTTGATTTGTAAAAGCCAAACATTTAGTCCGCATTTTTATTTGGATACCAAAACCCTACATTTGTATTATTTTAGTTTGTTCTTCAAGATCCATGATTTCCTACCAGAGACATGAATGAAAAGTGGAGGAGGGGGAAAATCTTGGATCCACTCCTCTGGTGATTTGCACCAACATTTTGGACACAATGAACATCTTCCTTCTAGAACAATAATTATATCCCAGAATAGTTGGGAATATTATTGGAATCATCATTGCGTCCACGGCTCCTTCGTGTTACCATGTTAACGCAAAATATATTTCATGGATCATTTTCAAATTTTTTTCCTTAATAGATTTTATTGCAAGGAAGAACTGGACTGATTTTTGGAAAGGTCTGTTTTACATTTAGGACACTAGGCTGAGCTTTATCTTGAAAAAGTTTTCTAGCCATAATTTCTCAACAGTTAGTCTGATTTAATCAAATCTTTTGCAAATGAATCGACTTAAGATTTATATCATATCTTACTCCAGTAATTCATATTTTATCCACTAGGGGAGCCCTTCTAGGAAAAACCACAGTTTTTTGGACATAACTTCACCTTACTAAAGGATAAAACCTTGCTGTCAGGAATGGCAGTGAAGTTAAGACAATGCGTCCCTTCTAGGATGAGTGGTGGGATTCTTCTCACGGTGTCAACTTCAAAACACAACCAATGTACTTTTACATTACTGAGCTTCCTGAGGTGAGGAGTGCGATGACACCTTTTTCAGGTTTCTATCAATGTTTTCACTGCGCTCAAACCGTTCGCTCTTTATGGCGGCCCTTGGCATCTGCCACACATACACACAAACACAAACACACACACACAAAACATCTTAGCCACAGTAGCATCGAAGACCCGCCCACTTCATGTACACACACACTCACAACAAACAAACGCTTTACGTTATTGAAGCTTCTATACATTCTGTCTCTGCTTTATGAATGAATTGTGGTGCAATGTGCTTATAGAGAGCATGAAGTGTGTGGTGGCTTGTACATATGTAATTTTTTATTTTTTTTTTCAACGGAGGCAAGTCTGATGCTCCCAGGGCACAGCTCTGAACGTCAGGCAACCCGTTTCCCTGTTTCCATAGCAACCCCCGTCCAATTCCCACTGCCGCTCTGCTTCGCTAAGATGGAGCCGCGGCGCTGCCGCATGTGTACACATTTGTGTTGATGCGCGTCAGTGGTCGTGTGCGTCTGTGTCGGCTCTGTCGTCTCTTCATCCAAACATGTGTGCTGAGAGCTGCTTCTCCTCCACCCACGCCACCGGAGAAGAAAACCCTCTCCATCTCTGCTCAGATGCCTGGAAAAAAAACAAAAAAACAAAATCTCACTGGTTTAGCAGCTTGTAGCCACTCACGCAACCCCTCCTCCCTCTTCTCCTCTCTCATCCCTCCCTCCCCCTCCTAAACCTCCCTCTCCCAGCACACACACACACACACACACACACACACACACATCTATCATGTGATTCACTTTCAGCACCACCATTGGCGTCTCTCATAGTGGCGTGTGTCCAATCAGGGCTTAAGCCCAGAGATCAACATAAGCGAAGCAGTGCAGCCCGGCTGATGCTCTTAGAGTCACGGAGGGAGGGAGGAAGGCTGAGGCGTAGAGAAATATCATAGTAGAAGGACGGAGTTAAAGAAGGAAGGGGGAGAGTTTGTTGTTGTTGCTGCTTTATATACGAGGAATACGCTTAGGGAGAGGATGAAGCAGAAAAACTGAAGGAACGAGCAGACTAGACAAGGGAAAAGGGAAAAGGAGGAGCTGAGTTTGTTAGGCAAGTCTTCTCTTATTGTGGCTATCGCAAATCGTCCACAGTCCACCAGAGCTCTCTTCCGAGGAGTCATCTGTTTCCTTCCTCCATCCTTCCATCCATCCCTATCTCCCGCCGGGTGCTGAAAACTCCTTCACTGGCAAAGCAGGAGGATTCAGCAGTCACTGTGGAGAGTATCACACCACACTTGGAAAGATGGAGGTGACATGTAAGTACCAGGAGTAAAGCAGGAGGAGCAGGAGAGAGCGGTTCTCAATGAGCATGGATGAATGGATCGGAGGAAGGTGTTAGCAGCGGAGGAGTTAGGGGGAATGTTTGGGTTGTTGCCTGGCGGCAGAGACGGGGAGGAGGGCGGAGGATGGAGAAGAAAGGGCGAGGAGAGATGGAGAAGATGGGACAGGGGCAAGAGAAAGAGGAGGGAGAGATGGGGCGGTGTGGATTCGGCGAGGCGTACGCAGGTTAGACGAGGACCCAGATCATCATCAACACTCTGCAACGTAAATTTTATCTGCTAGATTACAACTGCACACCAATATCTACACGCAAGTGGGCTCACATCTGCTGTTTACCTAACCCCCACCCCCATACCCCAGACATCATCTGTATTCCAGTGTACAGTGTGTGTGTGACTCTGTGTATGTGTGTTTGATTGTTTGTGTGTGTGATTGTTTGTGTGTAGTTGGGGGTTGGGCTTTGTCGTTGTGAATGGGATTACTCCACATCACCACCACCCACCATTTGTCACTAGAGGAATTGAATGCCCCTACTACTGATATCCTTCCCTCCACGCCGCCGCGCTCAGCCTTGGATGAGCTTAACCAGTGTTTTAGCCAGCGGGGTTTGACACAGGATTAGAGGGAGATCAGCCCCGGGCTGCAGAGCAGGACTCTGTCAGATACTACCACAACCTCATTTCATTACTTCATGACTCTACACTGCACAAGTGTATTGGCTTGGATTATTGTTTTAAACAATGAAGGAAGCAAATCTTTACCGAGAGTTAACTCAGTGACTTAAAATTCGTGCAAAAAGCAAAATGTAGATTTGCTTTTTGTTATATCATAGTACACTAAATGCACTGAAACCATAACTTGATCTTTGTAAATTGAGAGGCTGGATTAAATGTCAGAATTGTCAGTTATTTCAATATTTTACATTAGGGAGAATGTGCTTATTGAAAGATTTTGGTGCGAAAGTTTATTCCGCTTCCTACGATCTGCCTCTTCAATAACGTCATAGGTGAATTTACAACGAGCAAACACGCTGCAACTTAAAAAAACACATGAAAATAGAGAAAATACAAGCAAATTTTGAAAACATGAGCAAATAGACAAAACACAAGCAAATTAAGAAAACACATGCAAATACAAAAAACAAAAGCCAATCAAGAAAACGCCTGCAGATAGACAAAACACTAAGAAATTAGAAATCCCATGCAAATACACAAAACACCAGCAAATTAAAAAATATCTTCATTAATTTGACAACATATATGCAGCATTTGGAAATGCTGCATATATGAAGTAGTTCCAGAGGTAACTTAAAAGTGATGCAGCCCCAACTCGCTTCTTTTAATACTTTGAAACGGATACAATACACAAACAACTCTTTCATCATTTAATCTTGTGCTGTTTTGTTGGACGACCAGATTGAGTTGTTGACTTTCACTATGGTTTGGATGTGGATGTGAACAATTCCAGGCTTTCCCTCAGCTCTTTAATTTCGCTGTGTGAAGAGAGGAGGATGTCGAGTTTCGGGCTGATGATGGAGAGCATCATCATCATCATCATTCCGTGGTTTGTAGGTCATCCGTGGCTGAATCTTGTCTTTTACGTGTGGCTGACTTGGCGTTGGAGCTGTTGCTTGCATCCATGTCGTTTTGCAGGACTTAGTGGTGGTCGATGAAAGCTTCCAGGTCCTCTAGGTGCTCAAGATCGTGGAAACTCCTTGATCTGACACGTTGGTCTTAAATCAGTTTCTGCAGCTGTGAGACTCCTGCTTTGTTTTCCTTATTCTCTCTAGAACACCGTTGCTTGCTGTAGCTTTGGTTAGGGTGTGTGTTAGTAACTTCTTAAGTCTATTTGTGTTTTTCACGAAGTTGATTAAGGTGTTATTCTAAGTCACATGACCACACGACCCGGAAGTTAAGCGAAGTGTCAAAAATATGAGAGACAGGGTGGATGAAAACCACATATGAAAACTTTGTATGGGATGTCTGTTCTATTCTTCAAAAGAAGCACTAAGGACGTCCTTTTTAAACACTGCTGTTGTGTTTGTGTTGTTGCGTATTGTTTTTTTTATGTGTATTGTGCTCTGGCATTTGCAGCACATTTTCAAAACTGTGCGCATACTTTTTCAAGTTAAGATGTTTTCATAACTTGATTGTGTTTTGTCTTTTTGAATGTGTTTTATTTTAAGTTGCAGCATGTTTGCCCCATTGGGACACCGCATGAATTAGCTTAGCGTAGCATTAAAACATGCCACTGAAAACTTTTCCAAATGTAAAAAGAATCCAGTTGTGACTCGGTCAGAGCATGTTGTTATCAACTGGATAAAACTGTAGCACACATGATTTTAAGCAAGTGTTTTTAATGTTATGGCTGATCTACATATTTCCCAAGATATCAGCCAATTTCGTTCATTCTTAATTACCAACCTCCTGCCATCCATTTTCTTCCGCTTAACCGGGGTCGGGTCCCGATGGCAGCAGGCTAAGAAGGGAATTTCCAAACATCCCTCTCCCAAGCAACACTCTCCAGCTCATCTGGGGGGATCCCGAGGCGTTCCCAGGCCAGATGAGATATAAAGTCCCTTTAGCGGGTTCTGGGTCTGCCCCAGGGACTCCTCACAGTTGGACGTGCCTGAAATATCTCTCCAGAGGGAGGCGTCCTGGAGGCATCCTGATCAGATGCCCAAACCACCTCCCCTGGCTCCTTTAGACACTAAGGAGCAGTGACTCTACTCTGAGTTCCCTCCATATGTCTGAGCTCCATGCGTTATCCATGAGGTGGAGTCTAGCCACCCTATGAAGGAAGCTCATCTTTAAAAGCCACTTTATCCTGGACCTCATACTTACTGTCTCTACTAAAGGCTCATGACCACAGGTCAGGGTTGGAACGTAGATGGACTGCTAAATAGAGAGTTCTGCCTTACGACTCAGCTCTTTCTTCACCACAACAGACCGATACAACACCCCGATTACTGCTGATGCCCCACGGAACCGCCTGTCAATCTCCCGGTCCATTTTCCCATCACTCGAGTGGTGGGGGTTAGTTCCCACCCTGTTTGTTATATTGTTCCCTAAATTTCAAGCCACAGAGAACCGATGGCGTGTGTGTCTATCTAATTGCCCTTGAACAAGAGACTTTGACTCTGGTCATCACACAGTTTACAGCAGGCCAGTATGGATCTGGATATAGAAACTTTTTACTTTTTTGTTAGTGCCGTGCCATTTGTCTTCCAACCGTGGGTGGCACAGCAGAGAGTAGATCATCTTCTCTTACTCATCTGTGTTGAACAGCGACCCCGTCCAATGGTGGGTTATTCACATGACAGTCCTCCAAAGCCCTGGAAAAAGCAGGCCGACCCTCTCGACCGTCGCATATTCCCTTTTATGTGGCTGACAAAATATTTTCGACTGGCTGACCAGCTGCCACCCACTGTGCATCTGAGGTGGCTCACCGCAAATCAGTTAGGGACACTTAATGCAAATCCATGCAAACGGTTTGTGACCCTGCTCTTTAGCAGCAGGACAGCATCTCCACTTCTCCTCCAGACAGTCATAACATGCTCGGTCAGTGACGAGTCAAGTGAATTGAAAGTGATTATGTAAGTGCAGGTAGCAAAGGTTTTGGAAGGATGCCATGTTTGGATTCCAGGAAGAAGCCTGGGACAGTTGGTGAAAGAGCCGCTCCGGCTGCCATATGCCGATAACTGTGACTGCTGCTGTCGTGCTTTGCATGAAAGGCTGCATCTATGACTCGGATCAGGACACAGCCAATCGGCCCTCCCCCCACTCCTCTCCTCTCCTGTATCGAGTCCTGCTATTTTCTTATTCCATACTGGTTTTGGTAACCTCTTTTAATGCTAATACCTCTCTCCCTGAATCCCTCAAAATTCTTTCTTTTTGCCTTTCTCTACCTCCTGTGTTCTCTCTTTTCCTCCCCCCTCCCCCCCGCCTCTATTGTTGAATTCAGACAGGCTATTTATATCTTTCTCCCTGGCTGCCTCACCTCCCACTCCTTTAACAAGATTTGCTGTATTGCTTTTGCACATGTGTGCACATATTCGGACAATGCCTCAACATGTGTTTGTTGGTGCATCGCAAGCCATTGCTGTTTGAGTGGCGATTTGGTATGTAGGGCTCTTTCAGGTTGAGTGTGTTTATTTTTCCCCTTAGGCTTGTGGTTAGCAAGAACATATGGATGCTAAGCTTGATGCCTTTGCAGGGGCATGGTTCCTTTTTTCTGCATGAGTATTTCATGAGAGTGGGTGGCCATGGGCAGCCAGCTTACCAAAACTACCAAAGATAAGACGGGGGAGATCATCGCTTATGATTGTCTTACCATCAGAGCTGCATGGGCGAAGATGTAATATAAAGCTAATATTTTATTTCGTCATCCATAAAAATGACATTTTAGTTGTCTCATCTTTAAAAAAAAACAACCCAACTCTAGTTTTTCCGTCTTATTTTTGCATATTATATCCCCGAAGAGTACGGAGCATTATGGAATCCCAGAGTCTTGCCCTCAGATCCAGCAGGACCCCTATATAACGTCAGGGCCAATCTACCATGCCAGGCTCTCTTGCGTCCTTCAGAAATATCCTTATATTATATATATGGTTGGAATATTTTAATTTCCCTATTATGGGGACTTTTTTCTTTTAAACCAAAAATACTACTGACTTCACATTTAAATTTAGGGGTTCAATCAGGGGATTGGTTGTACAACGCAGGGGATATGGGGACTTTTTGGTAATATACCCTTGCTATTCTGGATGACAATATTTGCCTAGTTTCTGTCATACACTTATGTATGTGGAACATTTTGTGCTCGGGTGTTCGCCCAGAATGCACTTAAGATTCCTTGAAGATAATGAAACGTTCCTGCATAGACTCTTGTGTGTGGGTGTGTCGCATTGTGAACGCACACTGTGATATGGCTGCTGAAGGTTTCATCATCAGTAGCACACAATAAACCAGCTTTCATGTATCATTGCATGAATCTGAGTTTGAGTTGAAGCAGTTCATCTCAGTTCCTGTCAGTGTGAGAGTGTGAGATGAGGGGATTTCTGTATGAGACGCTGTTTGTACATTTATCAATTCTCCTTGACAATACTGTCTGTGCACCAAATGCAGTAGCGGAGCATGGATTCATGGGAGACTCTAAAACAACCAGTCAGATTAACTCAGACCCCCACCAAGAAATACCTTCAAATGTAGGCCGCACAATCAGGATTCAACAGGGTTTCCTCCCGGACTCCAGCCAAGCTGCTGGACATAAACATACCTGCCCAAAGGCACACTGGCAGCACCAGATCACTGAATATGGACCTCATTCACACCGCAACAGCAGGAACCATCTGATACCACATCAACAGATGTAAATTACTGAATCCATTAGACCCACCAAGGCTGTTCATCATCTGAAGACAGAGTCCAACCTCCTCGCTTTCTTTAAATACAATTCAATGACGTAGTCGTTTAAGACAAACCTTGGACGGTACAATGTCAGATCAATGTGCAAGAGGCAGAAAGTAGGACAACAATGAAGAATATTACCCTCTTTACATTATTCTTAAGGGACATTAAACGGATTTTTCACATAGTACTTTGTGGCAAAGCTTCGTCCTCGCTGAGCGGTTAGTTTATGTAATGAAATCCGCTCTGTCCTGATGTGTGCTTCACTGTTTAATCACAACCAAATTTCCCTTCCCTCTGGGACAATTAATGCAAGATGTTATTATTTCCTGCAACTGCCATGTCATAATAAAACACTCATTAATGTAATGTTGTGCACAATCCAATGTCAGCACTTGGCCCTCATCAGCATTTCTAGACTCACAGTACATAGAGATTTTTCCTGTCGTCGTTGCACTCAGCCAGCCTTGCTGTTCAAAGAAGAGCTCTAGTGAGAGTTCGGCCGTTCACTGCAGTCTCTCTAAATACGGCAACTAGCAGCAGCAGCTAATATTGACCCTGCAGCATCTGGTCAGAGGGAAGGGCAGGACTGATGAAGGGAGGTCAGCAGATGTGCCTTATTTGCGGGTAAATTCGAGTTGTTTTTGTCTGTGTCGTCGCTTCTTCATACAGCATATATACATATATATATATATATATTTATATATATATATATATATATATATATGTATATGTCTTGCACAATCTTCTTTTCACTGTGTTGCAATAAAGCAAGTCTTGAAGGCATTCACAGAAAAGACAATAAAGTGCTCCCGAAATGCTTTAATGTTACATTTACCCCCTTAGCTCTATATTTTATTAAGATAGTAGTACGACGGCCTCTTACATTCGAGCTGTGGGGCAAAGATAGATAATTGAAATTTTAATTACTACATGTAACACCCTTCTACTTAGTTAATCTCGCCCCACATTGAACAGTGACAGGGTTGTTATCTGAGTCTGACAAGGAGAGTTGAGCCTAAGAAACGTAGTCTGGAAGTTAAATGTGGCACCCTATTCAGTGCAAGGATTTCGAATTATAGCAACTAATCAATTTGTCTTTAAAAAGCAAGAAACTAAAGAAAACTCCCCAGTACATTCTCCCAGAACCGAGGTGATGGACTTAATATAAAGGGTGTAAACTCCACAGAGAAAAGCGGGTAGTTGAACCCCAAACCTTCTTACTATGGGGCTATGCCAGCCACTGTGCCTCTATGCTGCCCTGTGTTCTGATACTTTTCCATCACAACCAACATCAACATTTTCAGTAACAATATCCCTGAAAGGAAGGATTGTGTTTGGTAAAGGTAAGTTCCACATTTCGGTAGAAATGGTCAGTAGAGGAGCTTCATCTCCAAAATCAGTTTCCGGGCCCTAATTTCTCAACCGGTGGGTTCAATTTAGTCCAAGTTTGGTGCATATGAATGGACTTGATGAGATCTATCTTGTATATATCAGCCTATAATAACATAGTTGATATTTTACTCACTTGGTAGAGCTTTTCTTTTATAAAATAACATTAAAAATAATATTTTTCGGACAAAACTTCACATTCAATTTGAGGAGTTTAATCAGGCGGATCAGTTGTACAACGCAGGAGATTAGGGGCTTTTCAGAGACAAACCTATGATGGCAGGGGACGACAGATTAGGCCTAGTCATGAATGACATCGTGTTCGACGTTGAAGGAGATAATCACCGTTAGGACGTGAGAAATGTAGACAGGGAGGAAATATTTAATTATTATTTCAATCATGGGCTCATTCAGCAGCTTGTATAACACGCCCTCTGAAAGAAGGGAGCATGTGTACATTGGTGCACAGTTATGTTTGTGTGTCCTTTTATGTGTGTGCCTGCATGCATTTGTCTACGCCTGGGTTTTAAATGCAGGGACCCACTTCACCAGGACTGGCACCGGCCCATTATTCCCCAGTGAGATTGACTTTTTGATTGCTTTCAGGGAGTATCAGCAAAGTTATTATTCTGTGATTACCGCCTTATTATGTTTGAACCAAAGCGCCTTTTCTAGGACAATAACCAGATTTCGGCGCCCTGGCTTGAGTGGTTGGTGAACACATGACTGACAGCTGGTAAATGATGTTATTAGCATCCTCTTAGGCAAAGGAAGCGGCAGCGACACTTCATTGGTCGGCCAGAGCGGGACGGCAATTTGTCACAGCTGATGTGTTGTCGATGATGGATGGCGGGGCGATGAGGAACCGCTTTAGTGTCCTGTTTGGGAAGAGACGGAACGGAGGAGAGGCTGGGAGTGATGGCAGCCTGAAGGTGTGCGGAATACAGGTTTGAGATGACTCATGGCAGAGCGTGTAATGGCTTTGATGCACTGATTCTCTTCTACAAAGAGCTGTTTGGCTGAAATTATAGAGGAGGAGGGGTGATAGGAAAAAAATCAAGGTGGAGGAGTCAATCATGTATCAGCAAAAGAGCCAAAGATCATCTAGTCGGGAGGTAATATCGACCCTAAATGCGCCGGCCGGCGTAGATTCTGAAGTCCTCTCAACTCCACCAAGGTGCTCTCTGAGCAATCTGTGCAGGAAAAAGAAGGACGGAGATAAAATATTCATAAACCCCCTCCACCCCGTCGTGAAAGGACCCTGTGTTCGTATTAAATGTGATGAATATTCGCAGCGTTGATTAGCTCGAGTGCAGCCACATGGGCCGACAGGGTTGTTTTCCTGCCGGAGACATGACTTCAAACAAGGCATATTAATGATCATTCCCCGGGGACGGCTCTGCTGAGGCGCCGTCCCAGTCGGCCGTCTCCAGAAATCGGAATGAGGTTTGAGAGCCATGATAAAAACTCTCAAAAAGGGTTGTTTTTGCTGTTTTTGCGATAGCAGGGGCTTAACTTGGGCAGTTTTGTTTTGACCGCGTTTTTTTTAAAGAACTTTATTGGGAACATTCAAGTGTAGAGAAATGTCAGACATGTACTCAACCATGTAGAACACAATAATAAAAAAAATAAATAAATAAATCATTCCTCTTTGAATAGATCTCTGTACGATTTTGTTATATTTTTTTAGCGTCCATAAGTGCTAGGGTGTCATTATATTCTTTTAAATCAAACACGAAAACTATAAAGTAAGGGGGGAACTTTGTTAAACTTACCTTTGTGAATATCAAACTTGCCTTACATAATGAATAAGTTCACAATCAAGTCGACATCATGTTTATGTTCAAAATACATAATGACATTTTTATACATTTTATTTTGATGTCATCATTACTTAAACACAATAAATTATTTTCTAAACTCTATATGACCAAGGTTATCAAACCTATTTCCTCATACGTTGATGCAATTTCCTTTACTTAACAGATAGTGTCATTGGCGAGGGTTGTTCCTGCCGGACACGCCGACGGACCATCTGTTAATTCCCGAAGGGAAAATAAATTAGAGGACGTATTACCGGGGTTTTAAACATGTTTTCACGTGTGGAAATGTATTATGGGCAACTCTGTAAAGTCTTGATGATAACTATTGGATAGGGGGGTTGAATCTCACGATCACAAGCCGTGGCCTCACCCATTTGTCCGCACATTTTTTAAGCAGAAACAGGGCGAGGCTCGGTGCTGTGGCTGAAACGCCGGCGCCGGGAGTTGTAAATCTGCTGTTAGCTGGACACCTGTGTCCCCGCCGCCCCTCCACATAAAAATCTGGAATGCATATCACAGCCAATGACAGATAGAAGCTGAACACAGAGAATGACCTTCCATGGAGGTGACGTCCAGCCGTGGGAGCAAACAGAAATATGTTTCTCAGTCGTCCCAGAGATGCGAGCTTTTTTTTAATAGGTGGATAAACCAGTAGAACAGCTGGAAGAGGAGGACCGAAACATTTATATTTAAATGTAATTATTATATTTAAATATAAAGTATATTTTAGATTTGCCCCTTGTCATCAAGGGGCCGGTCCTTTTGTATGCCGAGGTTTACCTCCCACAGGTCTGCTGTAATCGCTGTGACAGAAAAAAAACATTCTGTAGCGGTTATGCAACCGTTTTCCTATATTTTTTATTTTTAGTTCATATTCTGCGTACGGATTGTCTTTATAAAACTCAAAATCCGTTGTCACGAATGTTCTCGTGCTGAGTCACTGATGTTCTGCGTCAGCTTTGATGCCAGTTAAATTTGGATCACATTAGAGAGGACCTCAAGTGCACCGTGTCTGGATCTGAGCTTTGTGGAGAAATCAGACTTCATCGGTTAGATGTAATGGTGATATTATATTAAATATATCAGCTGAGGAATACAGAGATATTGGCACCCTTTTTTTTAAAAAATAAGTAAAATAAGATGCATAAAATGTCTGTATTATCTATGTCCATGACATTTAATTCAAATTATTCACAGAAATCAAACCTTTATCTCAATTTGGAAAAAATGATATTCTTAACATAAAACAAATATTTTTCTCTAAAACGTGTGTCAAAATTATTCTCTCACTTTTACCACAATAACAGTGTCGGCGCCATCTGATGGTGGTTAGGGAGACTTTCTGACCCCAAGATTCAACTGACCTCTACATTTCGTTGGCTGTAATCCTTGGAGATTCTTTTGCCAGTAGAATTATCCTCCTTGTAGTGTGTGATCAGTTTGCAGACACGTCCTCTTCCCTGATGATTTTTAGTATCTATTCTTAATTATAGATGTAACTGTCGAAACTGTCATTTAGAAGTGCTGAGGCATTTTCTTGTATCCAGTGCCAGATTTGACTCTATAACTTTTTCATTGTGATGAACGTCACAAAGAATAAGACCAGTGTCACTTCATATTTATACCCCAGTAAAACTTGAAGTCCAGAGTTCCTACTCAAACAGGTGAAGCTAGAAATATAAAATAGGACTGGAAATATGCTTGAGTTACCTTTTAATCTTAGGATTTCCTAGGAGTGCCAATAAGTGTGGCACCCAAGTTTTAGAGTTTTCATTTGTATAGACAATAAAGACTTTTTTGCGATCTCATTCTACTCATCTTTTGAAGGATGCTAGTAATTCTTAAGGGCAGTGTGGAGCGTTTCTTCATATCCACATCACATTAAAGGATAATGCAAATTTCCCCAGCTTGTGCCAAAAGACATAAATCCTCTAAATGCAAACATTTGACTCAGAAGTACTTATTTCTGTTATAACTTTTTTTAAGTTTAACAAGGTCCATTTGAGGCCAATTTGTTAGAAATTGGCCTCAAATTTCTAACCCCCCCCCCCTTGGGTTTATTTGCGTTGCAAAAGATAATCACTGGATTTTGAGTAGTGGAGTCAATGAAAACTAAGTAATGCATTCATTAAAAGTAAATGGTAAGGGACGTTTGAGTTAATTTCCTTGTGGTTGGAGCTCAGAATTATATTCAGGGCTTATCAGATTTAGAGGTAGACTTGATTCAATTTCTTGTTGCGGTGCCCTTCACTGCTCAGCTAGTGTCTCAGAAGGGGATGGCGGAAAATAGACTTCTTAATCCATTTTGAGACGGCAAATGCAATGCTGAGACAAAAGGACCAGACTCAGTCGCCTCTGAAGTCTTTTTTTGTCTTTTTCTGGTGAAGCATGGAGGATTATACGATTTAAATGTTCTATTTTTAGCGCTCTCAAACCTGTCCAATTCTGAGATGCGAGAGGTTGGCAAGTTGATGGGTTATAGCCTCGCGGTACAAACGGTAAGAACCGAACTAAGTAGGACTGAGTTGGGGAACTTATCTCCCTGGTTTTGGACATAATTATGTCCCTGAAAAGTCTGGGACATTATGGAATCGCCTTCGCCTCCGCCATAGACACATCGCGTTAATGCAATAATTCAAAACTATTTCATGTATCATTTGTGATCTTATACCCACATAGGGCTTAATGTGAGGAATAACTGGATTGATTTTAGGAATGGTCAATAGCAAAAGTAGCTGTTTTTGCACATAACTTCCTAGCTGTTGGTCCAATTTAATACGAATTTGGTGCATGTGAATCGACTCGAGGAGATCTATCTTGTATAAATCATATCCTACTCTAATAGTTTCTAATACACCACCCACTCAATCACCTCCCCACCCTTAACTCTTCTAGGCGCCGATACAGTGAGCTGAGGTGCTGGAGGGGTTCCAGACAAAGTTCCTGAGGCGTATGCTCAACCTCTATTGACCAAGCACCATCTAAAATGAGGACCTAATGAGCAAATCAGGATTGGTGACCATACAGGCGACCATCCATAAGCTTTTTTGCTGGACACCTTTTGGGGAAAAGAAAGCGTGGGCGGCCTAAAGAAACCTGGTGCTGAACAGTTGAGAAAGAGCGGAAATGCAAAGGACCAACTCTGGAGACAGCAACCAGAGTCAAGTCCAAATCCCTTGCCATCGCCTCAAGTGCTGGTCGGCATTGAGAGGATGAGTGTGGTGCAGAAGGACTTGCTTCGGGAAAAGCCTGATCCCCAAAGATTTATATATATTTTTTTTTTTTTGGTTCTTCTGTCATTGTGATTTAATGGGATGTGTGATCTGACATATAGGAAAATAATTTCCCCTGTGGAAAAGAATTTCCCCTTTGGGACTGTAAAGAAAAATACTGCAGACAAAACTTCACAATCACAATCGGGGATATTGCTTGTACAACGCAGAGGTTTGGGGTCTTTTCGGGGATTTACCCTCTCTGTCAGGGACGACAGCGTAGGCCTGGTTGTTAAGGGTGAAGAGCCCAGTGGAAACAAATCTTAAAAACCACTACTGTTATTACATGGTCTCTCATTCCAACCGCAGTGACGTTCGGTGAAGAAGTGAGTTTGCAGAGGCTGCGAGAATTAGCTCTACAGAGGAAGTGATGAGTTCAAAGAAAACAGAAGGATAAGCCAGTCCGCTTCCCCTCCGTCACCACGGTCTGATCGGATCCAGTGAATCAGCATCTGCAGGCTCAAAAGAATTGGATGCTAATAAGGCTGATCCATTATCTGCACCTCACTTTCACGTCCGCCGTCACATCCTGTGCAGCGGCTGAGAGAGAAGCTGATGGTCTCTTGTGTTTTGTACAATTTGCTCTCAGTCAGATTCCTTTTTCTGTGTAGGCTGAACACTTTGGCAAATGACGAGGCGCTCCTTTGAGCCACCGGTATATTAGTTCAGATTCTAATTATGCAGAATGCAAATCAGAGGGCGAAGCTAAATGGAAGCAGCTGTCATGGAAGACGTAGGAGTTGGACTCATTTTCCAGCGGCTCGAGTGTGAAAAATTAGATTTTATACCGTGTTGAAAATCACCGGGGTTGTTAAACTTTTATACCTCAGTAACTTGATTAACTCTTTCAGAGGGGCTATTCCTTACTAATAGATTTGCTTTGCTTCTGTTTTATTCGTTTCATCTCTTACACCAGATTTGATCGGGGAAACACAAACACACAACTCCCTTTGTTGTTATTTATCATTGTTTTTCTATTTTTAATCCATTTTTCTATTTTAGGCATGCATATTTTGCCAGCCATTGTTTGCTCGGTGCTGATGATGATAGTATTTAGAATTACTCTCCGACTCAGCGGCTTCGATGTGTAGACTTTAATTATCTCCTGCCAGCAATCCATTCTCATCAGGCTAATTGATCCAGGGACACATGATGTCTTTTATGTGCTTCAGCTCTCGTGTATCTGCCTCCATTGAAGACTCGTGGAGAGATTGATGACTGGGAACAACCTCCATGTCATGCTTCTACAGCCGTAGCCAGACTAATGGTATTAGCGAGCCGGGGTTTTAAACAGTCGGTAAATTCTGTCACGCACATTTTACCGAAGCGTGGTGCCAGGACAGTCAGCTGAGTAATCACTGTTGGATTATTCTGCACAGCTCTTTTCCGCTTTAAGACCAGATTTCAGGCTCAGGGTCTGAGAAAGCATCCCAAATCCAGTGTGGAACTGAGCAAAAGTTCTTTGCCTCCAACCCTCCAAAAAAGAAAAGAAGAGTTTGACTGTAGTGACTGTTGCGTCCTGCCTCGCTCCTGTATCCATGACGATCTCAACCCGCCTCCTTTGCCTCTTCTCCTCCTCTGCAGGTAATGCAGGTGGTGAGGGAGCAGATCATGCGAGCGCTGACTCTCAAGCCTAATTCCCTGGACCAGTTCAAGAGTCGCCTGCAGAACCTGAGCTACACAGAGATCCTGAAAATCCGCCAGTCCGAAAGGATGAATCAGGAAGACTTCCAATCCCGCCCCATCCTGTGAGTCAGACGTTCAATGACGAGTAGCATGTTGCAGTGTTCAATCAAAAAGTGCATGGTTAATTTTGATGTCTAGATAAACCCAGTTAGCAAAATATAAAATGGGATGATATTCTGTTCACCAGACCCGCTTTGTTTGGAGGAAAATCAATATTAAGTACGAGTTATGTCCCACAAAGGTCTGCAGTATCAAGGGATTGTCATTGCTGCAGACGATCCTCTGTGTTACCGCCATAACTCACAAACTATTTCATGGATGATTTTCAAATTTAATAGACTTTAGTGTGAGAAAAAAGAACTGTATTGATTTTGGGGAAAGGGCAGTGGCCTATTTCCGTCTCTAGGGTTATCGTCCACAATTTTCGGACCATCATTCCTCAACCATTGGTCCAATTTAGTGAGATTTTGGTGCATATGAAGAAGCTAGAGGAGTTTTTTTATTAAAACACCTTTTGGACCTAACGTCCAAACCATTGTTCTGATTTAGGTCAAATGAGGTACATATTAATCCAGTAGAGGACATCTATCTTCTATATTTCCTATTTTACTCTTAAGGTTCATATTTTACTCACTCGTTTTTTAAATTAAAAACACAGTTTCCTGACATAACTTCATGTTTCATTTGAGGAGTTCACTCGGGAGGGGATTGCCTGTACAAAGCCGAGGATCGGGGGCTTTTTCGGGGATCTTCCTTCGCTGTCGGGTTCGACAGCAAAGGCCTAGCTGCTCCTTTCATGCGTTTTATTTTTGTCAACCACTTTCTTTTGGGCTAAAATCTTCAGTGGAGTTCTTCTTTCCACAATGAAATATTCATTACATTCAGACAGTCTGCAAAAGCATTCCCACTTAACGACCCTGCAGCTCACTAAGCGTAGAGGGCTGGTCTGTAATAGATCGCTCATTGACTGATGGGGGATGCAGATCCTGTAACGGAGAACATTCGTTTTGTCCGGTCTGTATTCAATGGAGTCACCGGCACGATTGAAAAATCCTTTCACCGAGAGCTTGTTCCTCTGAACAGTAATCAATGCTCACTCAGGGGTTTATTGGATCAATATTGGGAGGGTAGAGACCACATTTTAGCAACAATTAATCCAAGGTGAAAAACAACGTGGGGGAAATGAAGTAAGCAGCAGAAAATGTGGACCTCGAAACACTTAAAACAATTTAAGTAATAATCCCTGTATTGAGGCAATAAGTTTGCTTTTCTAAAAAAGATATTCTGGAAGAAGTCGTTTGTAAGGATTCGACATTTTTCAGATTTCATTAGAGAAAAACGGATGGAAAACACAGAATAACACGACCCTGTGGGTCAGCAGCTTTCGGCTGCCCAAGGGTGGAATAAACCTCTAATCAATAGAGTACAGTCCTGACTTGTAAACATAATGAGGAGCGCATGTCGGGCCACAGATTTAAAAGAGCTCTCTATTTCCTGCTGACACTGATGGCAGTTTTCTTGCAACTACTGTAGAGACTGACTTCAGACGTGAAAAAAGATCTATGATGGTAACCGGCCACAACATTGCCTTTTACGGAGTCTCATTTTGACACCAGTCAGAAAATCTCACTGCACAATTGGCGATAATGATCGTCATCAGCGTTGGTTAGAGAAGTGAACCTCCTCCACATGGATGGGCACAACAAAACTAATCATGATACTAGTTTTGTTTCATTTCTACCTTTATAGTCATGCACCAATACAACACTTCAGCCCCGTAAGTCAGTCACCTGTGACTCTCTGCTTTTGCCAAAGGGAATCATATTCAAATTCAAACTATAGCTTCTTCCTCAGAGGACAATCTGAAACGCTCAAACAGGAATGAAATGAAAACAAGAGGCATGAAAGCCAAGCTATCATCATCATCCATCCATCCATCCTTCCCCGGATGAGCCAAGCCCTCCAAAGTAGCTGTCTCTTTAAAAGATGTCAGAGTGAATGTCCAGCCGCAGATCACCGTAATGAGTCAGTGATGAGGCAAACACGTAGACAGCAGGGACGAGCGAGGAGACAAATGATAGGAGACAAGAGCGGCTGAGCCTGAAAGAAAGGGAAAAAACGTTATCAAGTACGTCAGCGAAAGGAAATATAGGAAGAGGTTTGAAAAGTGCAAATATTGTCTGAAATCTGTCGACAATCTGCATACATCCCAGATTGAAAAGTAAGAAAATGGTAAACGTGGAGCAGAGAAGCCTGTAAAACATGGGGAGCAGCAGCACTGAGGCAGATAATATACATAATTCATCGTGACTATGTATTCATCTGCAGCACACGCACACACATGTAGATACATCAGAAAGTGACAGCCAGCCAGAGCTGAAGCTGCAGGATTCCCACTGAGCAGCCTTCAGAGACACGATGTGACGTATGTACAATTCTTGTACGTGTCCACAGAACCCTCCAGAATCACTGGTACCTGTTAAAAAAAAAAAATGAGATGCAATAAACGTCTTTTTTGTCTATACCGATGATCTTTAATTCTAACTATTTATAAAAATTTACCATAACATTCTTATCCTAAATGTATGATTTATGATACATTATTATTATCATTATTATTATTATTATTATTATTATAAAACAATGAGAAAGACCAGAACACAGCAATGGTATGCAAATCTGGCAATGGAGACAAGATCATCTTTCAACAGTTCAAATTGTCAGTTTCAACAGTTGGAGCAATAATTAAGGAGTTTAAAGAGACTGGAGATGCTAAAAATCAGCACGGAAGAGGACATGTCTGTAAACTGACCCCACACTATGAAGAGCTAGTTCAACTGGAAAAAGAATCCATGGATTACAGCAAGAGAATTGCGGAGGTCCGTTTAGTCTTGGGGTCAGAAAGTCTCCCTAACCACCATCAGATGGCGCCGACACCAACACCAGCTGTTTGGAATGGTAGCAAGAAAAAAGCCTCTGCTGTCGTCCACACACGAGCTAACGCTGCTACAGTTGACAAACATCAGAGGTCAGATGAGACCCAAATTCAGCTTTTTGGCAAGAAACATCAAAGATGAGGTATGTGGTTGCAAGAAAGAAAACCATAGGGAAAAGCCCCTCACACCCACTGTGAAGTATGGTCTTGGATCTCTGATGCCGTGGGGTTGTTTTTCTTCCAAAGGCCCTGGACATCTTGTTAAAAGACATAGTTCCCTGGAATCCATCAAATATCAGCAGATACTGGATGAAAACATAAAAGCCTCTGTCAGGAAACGTAAATAAAGGTTCTGTCATGACCATCCCAGTCTCCTGACCTGAACCCCACAGAACATCTGTGTGATGTGCTGCAGAGGAGAGTCCACAAGCGTGGACCTCAGAACCGGAAGGAGTTGGAGAGTTTCTGTGTGGAGGAATTGTTTCAGATCTTCTCCATGTGTTCTCAGACCTCATCACAGACTACAGAAGGAGACTCAGGCTGTTGTTGTGGCAAAATATTAAATGCAGGATGCCAATAATCATAGAACACGTGTGTTAGAGCGAAATATTTGTTTTATGTGAAGAATGTAATATTTTTTACAATAGAGTTATTTGAGTTAGAGGTCAGATTGTTGAATTAAAGGTCATGGGTATAGACAATAAAGACAGATTTTTCATCTGTTTTTTCTCATTTCTTCCAAAGACTAGAACTGATTCTGGAGGACGCTGATCATGTGCAGCACATATTCAAGTCTCTGTCTACATCTGGATTCTGTTCTCCCACCTCTCACTGTCACAATCCATGTTTTTTTTTCTTAAGACTTAAATATTGCACACTGCCAGAAAATGTAAATAGATCAAATACAGGTCTAAGAGTATCTATTAGCTCGTCGTCACCTGTTTGCCACACCTGGACGGCTGTGGTTCACGGTATCTGGGTTGATTTTCATAAGCGGTTGTTTTTCTGCAGGGAGCTGAGAGAGAAGATCCAGCCGGAGATCATGGAGTTGATCAAACAGCAGAGGCTCAACAGGTTGTGTGAGGGAACCTGCTTCAGGAAAATCAGTAGTCGCAGGAGGCAAGGTGAGATTCCTACGTGAACATGCCGACATTTGATTCACCTCAATCTTTGCTGCCTTCAGTTTGTCTTTCCCTCCTCACCCATCATCGTATCGTCCTCTGCATTATCAAAACCTCACAGCAGATGTTATATCACAGGACGTGTTTGAAGCAACGACGCTGGGACACAACCCGATATGTGTTCACATAACGCCGTGTCTCAGGATGCACGAGCTCGCCGCCGCCCCTCCCCTCACTTCTTCCTGCCCTTTTAGATATATGCCGTGAAAAGACTTGAAAAGCCAAAGGCAAGATAAAAACGCGGCATTTCGCTTGTCAAAATAGGATTCAGAGAAAGCTTCAGGAAAAGAAATGACGGCATGAGAAAAGAGCAGACGGTTGGTACCACGAATGCTTGTCGAAAAGCGACAAACGATTTGTTGCTTGTTTACGTCAAGTACTCATCTCCTCATATTCTGACCATGCCCTAAATAAGAATAATTCTGGGAGGACGTTTATCTCACCAAGAAAAAATACTATGGAAAGATTATTTCATAGCATATGTATTTAATTGGGACATTTATTCATTTAATATCTCAGATTCTCTAAATTATAACAGTAAAGAGTAAAAAAAAAAAAAAAAAAAAAAAAGCCATAATTAATGACTCTCCTTGGGGACATCTTTAACACGTGGTGTCCATCACTGGCCCCTTACAGTTTAAGATAAACTTACTGCCGCTTGGTCATATTATAAACATGTTCTGTCACATTTTTCAATAAGAACTAGAAACTCATGGACAGGACATGAAAGGGTTTTAAGGAGGTGTTCCACATGGACATCCCTCCGAACCCACAGATCTCCATGCTTGGGGTAAAACCTGAAAGCATTGAGGGAAAAGTCGCAAATGACAACCATTAAAGTTTGATAAAATCAACTTGATAAAGTCTGAAAGACCCACTTATCACCTGTGAACTCAAAGGATTTGGGATATTTCTGTGATGGAGCAGATAACCAACTGTCTGAGGGTATAAAAGAATACATTTGATAAAGATGGAGTCCCATAATGTGTTTATTAATACAGCAATGACCTATTCATGACTTAATTTATTGTTTAATTGTGTTTAAAAGCTCCCAGATGTTGTATTCTTCTTCAAAGATGTAAAAAAAAAAGGCTTTCACTGAGAATGAATATAAAAGGTTTTTAAAAAATTACACGGATGTGAAACGCAGTCCCAAGCGATTGTTTCCAGAAGTTTGAAGTCATGATGCCTGATTGATCTGCGGCGCCATGACTTGTCGATGAACCCGTCTTTAGACTTAGAAACTGTTTTTCTTTTCAGTTGGGAGTAGCAGAGAGAATGAGTGACGGAAAGGGAAAACAGATATGAGGGTGGCGATGGGAGCTGTTGGCCTCCATAGTATACTGCACCGGAATCAAAGAGGGTTTAATGTGGATGAAACTAATCCCGTCACTCTTCTGTCCTCCCTCTCGCCCTTTCCCTCACACCCCCACCCTTCCCTCCGTCTCCAAATATACAAACGCGCGAAAGAGCTTTTTGGGGTTTTATTGCATTAATGCCCCAAAGTCTCCCTGCAGAAATGCTACTTCCAAATAATCAAATCGACGCCGGAGCAGAATACTCCGGCGTTAAGTCTGATCATGATGGATCTTGGCGGCCGTCGCCCGAATGTTGTCAAAGAGGGATGATGGAAACAGAAAAATTTGAAAGCGGAAGTGTTGTGAAGAAAAGATCAGAGTTGAAGAGATGATGCAGGACGGATGCTCAGGTGGAACGAATCCCCTTCATCTGGCTTCAGCGCAGTGATTCACTGGTTCTTGTCTCCTCAGTGCCATAGCTGCAAAATAATGAAATCAAGGGCGAATACACGCATGGATGCACAAACTAAACACGGACACAAAACCATGTGAATTATTTATAAATTCCCCCTCAGATCTTTCTGATGAGAGAGTATTATTATGGCGTTAGCTTATCTAACGCCGTTAGAGCGCCCACACAACGCCACGATGAAGTAAGTCACGTCCCTCGCCGGATTTAATTTAGCACGCTAACCTGCAGGTTTAGCCCAGCCTCAATCTGCTGACATTAGATGAGCTGTCTGCCCTTATGAACTGACTCTAGAAGGAATCGCAGTCCTTAATTGGACTTTACAGTTATTACCGTGTAATAAACCGTCTGCCCTAATTCAAGTGAGGAAGGAAATCCTTTTATAGCACAAACATCAGGGAGAGCCTCAGAGCCAGGGGGAGGGGGACCCTCTTCCAACAATGCAATATAAGCGTAATATATGGAATGCACCCATAGTAATACAGTTTATACAGACAACAAAAACAAAATTCTCAACAGATGAACAATTTTATGGGAATAATTTCATCTCCAAAAACAAATCCTTCATGCTAATGATGACTCAAAAGTATTTAAAGGATCATTTTCATATTTATGCCCCCATAGACCTAAGTGCGAGGAAGAACTGGACTGATTTTGGGAAATGTTGGAATTGCATCTTTCGTACACTAGAGGGAGCTTTATTTTCAAAAGTGTTCAGGCCATCATTTCTCAACTGTTGGTCTGATTTATTCTAAATTTGGTCCAAATGAATCGACTCAAATAGACCTATCTTGTATATATCATAATTTACACTAATAGTATTATATTAAATGTCATGTTTTACCTGCGACAGGGCGCATTTTTGGAGGAAAACACTGTTTTTTGTATCTCTCATCTCAGGTGGTTTCTGAATGCGTAGAACCTTGATGTTCTCCTTCCTCCTCTTATACATGTTAATCATTTCTCTCTGTTCTCATGCTGGGATCTGCAGTTTATCCACGCTGACAACATGAAAAGCACTTTGTCCTGCAGATCTAAGGCGAACTGGGGAAGAATAAAAAGAGCCCTATAGGAAGTCCGACCCGCCCTCGCCGTTCACATCAAATGAGTCGTTAAATCGGGAGGAGAGAAAGCTGCATCTACTTCTGAGAGATGTTAACTCCCTCCAAACTCCTGTTTTATGTCTCCTTCTACATTTACACGTTTCCCTCGACATTCCGTTCAACTGTTTCAAAGTCGTCGTCCCAAACCTGCAGCCTCTAGGGACCTTGCATCAAATATTAATTTAGCTGACCTGAGCACAGATGATGTTCGTTTTCTTTACCTCTCCAAGCCCTCGTCTCCTCGTCACAACAAGATGCTCCTCTCTAAAAGCCAGTGGTGAAGGTGCCTTCAAGTTTTTGACACGAAGCACTACCTGCACAATATATATATTTATTCTTCTTCTTTTTTTTTAAGTGCAAAGTACGGGCTGGTAAAAGCACTCAGGAGAGCGCGACATCGCTAACTGCTACTCCTGAGTCTGTTCAATCTCGCCGTGTCACATGTCTCTGTCCTGGAAGATGACTCTTATTAAGACACTTATAGCAGAAGTGATGGAAGAATTCAATACATGATAGAGGGACGGCATCTTCAAGGCGAGAAAAGGAGTGCTTGTATTCGTACGCGCTCGCACCAGTCCGTTACGCCTCGCCGTCACTTGAGGCCGGCCGTTGACGGCATCCTGTCCTCTTCCAGCTGCTGCACACGTCTCATCGTCTCTCCCGTGGATTCTTGCCGCTGCGCACCAGCCTGGCACCACCAGCTGTCTGTTTTCAGCACTTAGGATTTGGACCAGGCTCACGCCAGCCAGACCGTCCAAGTTCACGCCTGCTTACTGCCAGCTCCGCTCGGTGCCGGCCGCAGAGAAGGGCGGTGGAGTTGATGGCGGCGTTTTGTCATTGATTTACTCAGGATCACAGATAAACCGGATCTGCCCAGCAGTGAACTTAAAACTCTTGTGTAAACGATGTTATCAGGTCAACTTTTGACTTGAACCACATCTTTTAAAGCGCCTTTGCGTTTTTCCAGACATTGTGATGTAATACAGTTCCATCCAGTTAAGCATCTAAAATAATAAAAAAAATGATGAACGGATCTTGCTTCTATAGCGTACCCTTTGGCAAAATCTACTGAGTGGGTAAGAAATCTATTAAGGAGTAAATAGTGGACCTACTGTTTCTGCATACACTGGAACCACAGCGGTGTATAATTATTAGATCTCAGAAAAGTCCGTAATATTATTAAAAAATCTCCGCCGCCGCTTCAGATCCTTCCTGTGATAACTGAAAAAAACATTTCATGGATCATTATCAAATGTCATACCAAGGTAGAACTTAGTGAGAGGAAGAACTGGTTTGTTTTGAGGAAAGGTCCATTATTCTGCCACAAGGGGGAGCTTTATCTCTAAGGTCACAGTTTTCGGGCCATCATTTTGGTTCGATTTAGTCCAAATTTGATGCATATGAATCGACTCGATGAGATCTATCTTCTCTGAAACATATTTTACTCTGATAGTTTATATCTTACTCACTAGCGGGAGATTTTTTTTTACCAAAATTACTGTTTTTCGGACATAACTACACATTTAACTTGAATTCAATCCAGGGCATTGCTGGTTCAACGCAGGGGATTGAGGCCTTTTCAGGGAATATACCTTTGCTGTTGGGGACAAAAATTTAGGCCTAGCTGTTTCACAATTGCCTTTTAAACAGAGACTTTTGTTATTTAAATTGAAACCTAATTCAGACTAGTTCCTGCAGGTAGAGTTAAGAACTTCCTCGCCTCAGTTTTGCTGCATTAAGTCACAGTCAAAAGTCAAAGATCCTTTTGCGAGGTTTTACTTGAGTGTGTGTATATTGCTTTGTATTATGCTTTTGTGTTATTGTTAAAATCTTGAAGGCCAGCTGTCTGTTTTCTTGCACGTCGAGCCCCCCCCCTCCCACATGCAGAGCATCGTGGCCCATCTGTGCATCGTCCTTTCAATTTCCTTTTTCTTTTCTTTTTTTTGTCGAGCCAGTTTTTTTCCCTGCTCGCTGACTCATGCAATCCCATATGATGTCTTATGGCAGCCGCTGACATTTTTTATAACTCTTCTAAATCCGTCTCTCTCTCTCTCACCCCCCACTCTCTCTCTCTCTCTCTCTCCGATCTCATCTCCTCTGTCCTTGTTTCCCTTCATGCTTTCTTCCAGATAAGTTTTGGTATTGTCGCCTGTCTCCGAACCATAAAGTCCTGCACTATGGAGATTTGGAAGAGAGCCCTCAGGGGGAAGTGCCCCACGATTCTCTGCAGGACAAATGTGAGTACTCCAACTATATTTAACACTGTAACATGTATTTAAATGTGTTTTTGTACGAGTCTACAGCCTCTATCTGTGCTGAAGTCATATGTAGACCAGCAACGAGTGATTGCCTCCATGTGGAAATGGTGTGAACATCAGTTTTACTTGCGATGCATGCGCATTGACTGATCTGGGAGGAATTTTATCTTTTAATCACTTGAATAAAAAAAACCAGCCACCCATCTGGGATGACAGAGTTCTCACAGCGATGCTGTTGTTGTTGTTAACCAACTTCTGTCCTCCCTGCAGTGCCTGTGGCTGATATCAAAGCTGTCATCACTGGCAAAGACTGCCCTCACATGAAGGAGAAGGGAGCCCTGAAGCAAAACAAGGTGTGTATGTGCATCTGTGTATGTGTGTGTGTGTGTGTGTGTGTGTGTGTGTGTGTGTGTGTGTGTGTGTGTGTGTGTGTGTGTGTGTGTGTGTGTGTGTGTGTGCACATGTGGGTGGGTGTGTAACCAGGCGAGAGAATGTGTTTGGCTATGCATGAAAGTTGCATAACATGATGTCAATTATATAAATTTGCTTGGGGAAACAACACAATAACCTTACTCTCTGTGCTCCGCGCATAGAAATGTATCCATGAGAAATAAATCACGGAATATTCCTTTCACCGCGGACGCAAATCACCAAAAACATGCTGCCCTCTTTTTTTTTCTGGGATGGAATAGCCATTCAGTCCCCCGCCCATAGGGCTGTGATATATTGCATAAATAGTCTTGATACCTCTTGCCCACGTTTTCTCCTTTATTACCTAGTCTATAATAGAAAATGTTGCCGAACGACCCGGGAGTCGGTCTGTGGCCCGGGAGTCGGTCCGTGGCCCGGCCATCACGCCTCAGACTCTTGTGAATGCTAAACAAGCACATTTCATTACTTGCTGTCACAAGTCCAGCCAAAGTGACCCGTATGGACTCTACAGCGGGCCTGGCATCAGGACAATCTCTGGTTCTGAGATGGGACCGATCGTTTGACACATCTTCAGAATGTATTCGTCATAAGAAGAAAAAAAATATCATATTATCCCAGAAAAGTTGGAGACATTGTGGAATCGTCACCGCAGATCCTTATTAACGCAATAACTCAAAAAACAATTTGGACGCACATAGACCTCTATCCGAGGAAGACCTGGATGGATTCTGGGAAAGAGAGGTTCAATCAGGGGACTGCTTGTACAATGCAGGGGATCAGGGTTGTTCAATAAGGATAGGATTTGAGACTGTGCCTCAAATTGAATTTTTTTTGCTTTGAGTATTTATAAATTGTGTTATTCTACTCTTCTATCAGCAGCCCGCCGCTGAACTGCATCTTTTAATCTCTCTCACACAAGTCATCTCCTCTGACGGTGTGATTAGCTGTAGCCGCAGTAAATCAGATGCTAACTTCACGCAAAGTGTGAGCAAGCTTTTAATGAATAACTTTCATGTATCTGGCACCCGGTGTCCCCGTTCGACCCTCACGCTGCCTTCAGTTTATGTCCTGCAGCAGATAATGGATGTTGAGGGAATTCACCTGAAATCATATCACATCACATCCACAGCCTCCCCACCCAGGCAATCTTCAATATCTGATACCTGAGGGGCGCCTGAGGTCTTCCTCTCTCCGAGTTCTTCCTGTGATGATTTGATCTTCCGCTGATGTAACAGATGGTGACAAGACGCGAGTAGAGACAGATTGTAACGGCGTGGCAGCATTATGGTGTGAATCTCACCTGTTTCCATCTTGTTGTCTCCTACCTCTCCCACCGCCGACATCTCCTGCTCTTCCCCCCCCCCCCCCCCCCCCCCCCCCCCTCTAACCTTCCCTCTGTCCTCGCTCCAGGAGGTGTTGGAGCTGGCCTTCTCTGTCCTCTACGAGTCGGATGAGTATTTAAACTTTATCGCCCCTGACAAGCATGAGGTAAGCCGATGGTGGTTGTTGACTTTATGAGTCAGAGTGAACATGTTGTCCAATCAGCCATAACATTAAGCCACCAGCCTTCTGCTTCTCCCTCCTAGCAGCTCTCGTTATCTTAAGACCAGCGGTACTGACCCATTCGTCGTGATATCAAAATGTGGCCCTCGTTGGGGTCGCTCAGATACTTACGCCTGCCAATCTTCCTGGTTCTAACACATCAGCTTTAGGACAAAATGCTGGCAAACCCACAGCGTGAGACTCTCCCTGTGACTCTGTCTGTGTCTGAAACACGGAATCTCTGCAACCCATCATAGAATAGAGAAACTTTATGAATACCCAAAAGGGTAAATTTAGTAGTTACAGCCACTCCAGGATACGGACATTCTAAATAAAAACTACACATGTAAGTTGAAATACAATAAAGTTCCTGCTTTATAAAGAAAAGGAAAGAGTCTGATCTTCAAAGGCATATTTAATATTAATTACAATCGTCTAGTTAAAGATGTGCTTAAGTTGTACTGGTGCAGTAGTGCTATTAGAGGAACACACATTTTGTGTAGTCAGTTGATAATTAGAGGAAAAGACATGGTGTGTAGTCAGTTGATAATTATCAGATACACACATGGTGTGTAGTCAGTTGATAATTATCAGATACACACATGTCATGTAGTCAGTTGATAATTATCAGATACACACATGTCGTGTAGTCAGTTGATAATTATCAGATACACACATGGTGTGTAGTCAGTTGAGAATTATCAGATACACACATGTTGTGTAATCAGTTGATAATTATCAGATACACACATGTTGTGTAGTCAGTTGATAATTATCAGATACACATATGTTGTTCAGTGAGGTAGCAGAGTTCTGGGTTTCAGACACAACACGGTCCCACAGAGATTTATCGTAGAGACATTCATCGGAGTGTCTCCGCTGTATTTACATAATCGCATCTCTGCACCTATACTTCTTTAATTTATATTTATATAAATCTTTAGAGAGCGTTCGCTTTCCATTTCTTTATATTTACCTGTACTTTAAATGTACATGTGTATTTTTCTATTTTTCATTTTTTAAATCTTATTTATATATGTGTGTATATATATATAAAGCTAATGTCTATCTCTGTGTCTATCTCTCAACTCTATATCTATATCTATCTCTCTAGCTCTATCTCTCTCTCTCTATTTCTATTCCTTTGTCTCTATCTATCTCCATCCATCTAAAATGTTAATTAGGGGCTTAATATATCCCCCCTACAGGTGCCATTGAGAATAGATGATCAATGCCACTCTTCAATAATCAAAGTTAACTTAAAGTCACACTTGAGATTTGACAAACAACTGAATAATATCTGTCCAAAGTTTGATCAGATCTCGACTCTTTAAAAATCATCTGAAACCATCCCACGTTTTGCACAGCCCAGCTCTATATGCATGCATGATCTTCCTACATCCGTCATACTGCATCACTTCCTGTTCTCAGCCTCACAACCAACTCTAAAACCCGTCATGTCACTTCCCCACCAGACACTGAAAAAGAATCCTGGAAATCTAACCAATGAAATCGCACCTTCGCCGCGTCTTAGTGAAACATAATATGTTCAGCTTTGAAATCTAACCCTGTTTTGAACAAAGTTATTAAATGATGGCTGAAATATAAAAAAAACTTCTGTTACAAATACATTTATGTTGTATTTATATTACATTCATAATTGGGCTGGACTTTTGATTTTCTTGTATTTTTGCGCTACTTGTTCTATTATTTTTAACTTTACAGGTGTTGAAAATAAGTATTTTGCTATAAACACTAAAAGGTTTTGTGAAGAAATGTTGCAGAACCAATGTAACTGTAAAGCTTAACCTGACAGTGGTTATAATGTTATGGCTGGTTTGGTGTAAACTGTATGTGCAAGAGTTGGATAAAGGGGTTTATTTGACACATACTCGATGGACAAAGTGTTTGCATTTTCTTTTCCTAGATTGTTTATGACACAAATGAAAAACTTTGTTTTTTTCTCACATGGTGTGATTATTTGTTTTTATATTTGTTTAGCAGGATAACTCAAACATGTCCTTAAACCTTTCTTGATCAAATCATCAAATACTTTCCAAAAGGGTTTCTCTGACTTTGCAACATCGGGGCAATTAAAACATTTGTGCTTGATGGGTAACACCATCCCATAATCCCTCTGACGAGATGCTTCACATCAAAGTACGGTCTGGATCTGAGTAAAGGTCAGAGGTGAAACCTGAGGTCGTTGGTTCTTTCAAACATCAGACGCCCTCACTGGCCTTAATCAGGCTTCATTCAGGCCTGTGGCCCAGCAGAACTCTCCCGCAGATCCACTCTCTTAATCCAGAGGAACCTTCAGGTTTTCTCTGCTCTTAAAGCTCCTCCTCCTCCTCCTCTTCTCTCCTCTGATGAAGTTCTACAGAGAGGCTGTCCTGCAAGTTAAACCTATATCAGTGATTTATTTATATTTTATTTAATTTAATAAACCATCAAACTAATAATGATGCCAATGTGATTCCAAATTCTCCATCAGGTAACTTTATTCCTACCTGTGGCGAGATCCGTCGACACTTTCAGTGTCAGTGACATCATACAAATAAAACATTTTACAAGGATAGACTGTAAAAACAATAAAAAACTATATAAGTGCTCCAGTGCGAATTGATAAATTCTTCAAATTGTAGTAAAAACCAACGACATAATGAGGCAACAGAGCTGCTTGGAAGATGTTTTTTGTTCTCTGAGTGCCGCCTTCTTAAATTTAATCTGCTGCCTTTCATCTCTGTTCTTTTTTTTTTTCAGTTGCTTTTCCTTGAATTCTTTCAGCCTCGCTCGGAAAAGTGCAAAAACTAAAAATGTTATTATCGTGTTATTAATGGTATTTGTGTTTTAAAAATGCCGTTAGAGACATTAACAACAGATCTGAATAATTAATGATCCAGTATTTTGTCCTGCTAACAGACGTTTATCTATTTTTAAACATCTTTTGTCATTTATTGTCTCATTTGAATGGGATTCCTTTGTTTTTTCTACTTTATACTCTGTAGCACACCGGTTGTTATCTCCCTCCGCAGCTTCTACCAGCAGTAAATGTATTTTTCATAAAAATGTACTCTGTAGGTTGGAAGTCAACGACTCTGAAGCAAATTTATTCAAGCTATGATGTATTTATACATCATGCTGCGTGTAAAGATGCTTTAACGTTTTCACCAAGAAAAAAAAAACTATTAAAAAAACAATTTCTTTGCATATTCCATTTATTTGGGACACTAAATTTACCCTAAAATGACATTGTTTGGTCACAAATGTTTTTCATTAAAATTACATACAATATACCAACAAATCTCACTTATCAAATAGGAATTGATAATACCTCCTTCTCATTGACCAGTGGCGTCCCCCAGGGCTCCGTCCTTGGCCCCTTACTCTTCAGCATATACATGCTGCCGCTGGATCATTTCATAAACAGGTTATGTCACATTTTCCAAAGAGTAACTCAAAATGAGCCCAACCAAACAGTTGAAGAGGACATTGAAGGGTTAAAACCGTTTCTCCACTACTTTGATGTGAATGACAGACGGGGACTAAGGCTGCAAACGGCTCTGTGAAAATAGTTTTTGGGAATTCTGACTTTAAACTCTGAATTCCAATAAAAACACTCTAATGCAGCCCTTTTCTGAGAAGTCAGGATTGTACATTTAAAGACAGAATTCTGACTTTCAGGTCAGGATTCTGTAAATAAAAGTCAGAATTCCCCCAAAAATAATTTCACATAGCCATATGTGGCCCTGATCCTGGTCCCTTGTAAAGAGACTTTCCTGCATTGGTGGTATTTTCTTTTCTTTAGATTTACTCCTGCATGTTTTTTAGAGAAGGCAGAGTCAGCTTGTTTGATCCTAGTTCTTGACTTGACTTTCTCTCTGCTGGTACTGATCTTGGCTCCGCCCCTGTCCTTGTCTCTGCAGTACTGCGTGTGGACAGATGGTCTAAATGCCCTCCTGGGTAAGGAGATGACGAGCGATTACACCAAATCGGACATGGACACCTTGCTCTCCATGGAGATGAAACTCCGTCTCTTGGATCTAGAGAACATCCAGATTCCCGAGGCCCCGCCCCCGATTCCCAAAGAGCCCAGCAACTATGACTTTGTTTACGACTGTAACTAGACCCAAACCCACTCAGCACCTACTGTACTCACTGGACCAATCCCCCCACCCGATCTCTTTTCTTATAAACTGGAAAAATAAAAGAAATAAAACCATATTATTATAAAAAAAAATAAACTGTGATTGAAAGAAAAAAAAACACATTTATTGAACTATGTCCCTCTTGCTTCTTGCTAAACCTTTATAAGAGAGAGAGTGGGGCATATTAATAGGCCGGCTGGAGGCGATGAAGAGAAAGCAGGAAGTATTAGTTTGACTAGTTGGTCGTTCATCTTCCTCACGCTCCACCTGTGTCAGTCACTCGCTCCTCCTCCTCCTCCTCAGCTGATGCCCCTGCTGCCATTCTGATTTGAGTCAAAGTGGCGAATGCATTGAAATCCTATCCGATTCCGCTTCCTCTCTTATGACTCCTGTTTGATTTCTCCTCAGGGTTTTTGTTGGGGAATGATGCTCTCGTAGTGTAGGAGCAGAGAGGGAATCGTTTTTCCGTCGCCTGCTTCTGCAGCGGTTCTCGCCGCCACATTCTGACTCAGTATTTGTGGCAGCCGAAGTGAAAAGGCTGAAAAAAGGTTTGATGAAAATGGTCTCTTCTATCCGCTCTGTCCTTCTACGCTTATACTGAAGACTGTTAGAATAAGTCAATCCTCAAAATCCAGGCACTGTCCTACGGTGAAAAAAAGCCTTTCTTTTCTAGGTACGTTGATGTTACTATTCCACTCACCGCTTCTGGCGTCTTCTACACACCGACCGAGGTTTATCTACCAAAAACCGTCTTAAAAACGTCGTATGTGACACGCACACACTCGTCCCTCCCTCGTTTGTGTCTCTCTCTGCTGTACAAAACATTCCTAAGCAATATTTGAGCTTTCATTGTCGGTCATTTGTTAGACGGTCATAATTCAGTGATTTTGTGAAACTGCCAGGCTGTTCAAGGTCGTTGTTTGGACTGAGGGCGTTTTTGTCTTTTTTTTTTGTGTGTTAGCCACAAATTGCAAATTTGTGATTGTTTGTTGTTTTGTTTTTTTTATTTAAAAACAAATCATGGTTAATATTTTCCCCCTTTCTATTTAATACCTCCACATGATTTTTTTTCTTCAAATTCCTTCAAAACTGCTGTTTACATTAAAGTTTTAAGAACCATGTTTCCTCCTGTTGCTCTCTTCATTCCCCAACCTGAAGGTCACACCGTCAGGAACACACAGGTGAGAAATTCTTCCTCTTTTTTATTTAAGAACAAGCATGTCACCTGTCAACGCTGAAAGTCACGAGTTTATTGTGTATCGCAATCAATCCACTACTAAAGGTAGAATTTAAATATTTTCCTGGAAAGCTTCAATAACATTAGATGTGAAGTTAAGTCCAAAAAGCAGTTTTGCACGAAAAAGAAAAAAAACTCCCCTTAGTGAGTAAAATATTAAGCATTTAAGAAAAATATGATTCAAACAAGATCTCCTAAAGTCGGTTTTGTTTGCACCAAATTTGGACGAAATTGGATCAACATTAGAGAAATGATGGCCCAAAAACTCCCTCTAGTGGCAGGAATATACAACCTATCTTAACCAAAATCAATCCAGTTCTTCCTCGCCTTAAGTTCTATGTCGGTATAAAATTTAAAAATGTTCTGTGAAATGATTTATGAGTCGCTGGGTCGACACTACCAATCCGGGTTCGATGCTGCGATTTCCACGATATCCCCGACTTTTAAGGATATGATAATTAGACTACAGAAATGATTTATGTACACAAGATGAAAAATGTTATCTGTGTTATAGAAAAATATTTTATTGCAAATATCTGTAGTATATAGTATAGTATGCGTATTCTCTCAACCAATACACTTCAATCATAACACCTTAATAATAAAAAGTAACAATAATAATACAAACCGTATAGAATACATTAATTACACATATTCTTCCACACCAACACCAGTGTGTGAATAAACTTATCACTACTTATCTTAGTTTTTTCTCAAATGGTTTGCAAATGTTATTACAGCGGGGGGGGAAATTCGAATTTTTTATTTGGGGTCAGGAATAATGCATGTATGCAGCCCCCCTGTGCCACAACAACAGCCCTGAGTCTCCTTCTGTAGTCTGTGATGATGTCAGAGAACACATGGAGAAGATCTGAGAACATTCCTCCATACAGAACCTCTCCACCTCCTTCTGGTTCTGAGGTCCACGCTTGTGGACTCTCCTCTTCAGCACATCCCACAGATGTTCTGTGGGTTCAGGTCAGGTGACTGGGATGGTCATGACAGAACCTTTATTCTGTGACCTCTGAACCATTCTTGGGTTGATGTTGAGGTGATCTTCAGATCATTGTCCTGCTGGAAGGTCCAACCACGGCCCACTTTAAGGTTCCTGACAGAGACTTTTAGGTCTTTATCCAGTATCTGCTGGTGTTTGATGGAGTCCATGGAACCATGTCTTTAACAAGATGTCCAGAACC